>JBBPNZ010001218.1:0-10413 GCA_038091195.1 Phylloporus rhodoxanthus
GGTCTGTCAACCGCTTCCGAGCGTCCGTCTTGCGCGTCGTCCGCCCCCCGCTCAGCATGCTCTCAAAGCTCTTGATGCTCCTCGTATCGTGGGCATCATCGTCCCCTTGGTCGCCCTCGGCCACGCCATCCTCCTCCTCGCCATCTTCGTCGTCCTCACTCTCCTCCGCGCTCTCCTCGCTAGACGACCCTGTCCCTTTGCCCTCGTCATCCTCGGGATGCGACCGCGACGACACCTCGACGAGCACCCGTTGCCCCTCTTCCGCCTGGCTCTTGGCCGTGCCAGTCCTGGCAACCGCCGCCGTCAGCCCCGCGATCGAAAACCCCGTCTCGCGGCGGCCAAGACCGGGGCGCCACTGCGCCTCGCCCGTCATCGCGCCCGACGCAGCAGCCCCAGGGACACTCTGTGGCAAAAACGCGCGGAGGACGCCAAAGGAGGTGTCGACGACGCCCGAAAGGACCTTGTTCACGGCTGCGATCGCGTCGACGCCCTGTCGGCGCACGCCTGACAAGGACGTCGGCTCTGGCCGCACGATCGGAATGGGCGTCAAGTCGGCCATACTAAGGACACGCGTCAACGATCAGACGGAAGAGGGGAACGAATAACGTACCTGAGCACCTTGTCGCTCTCGCCGAGCCCGAGCGCACCAAGGTCTACGTTTTCGAGAAATTCTGCAACAGCCATGAGGTTGATAAGACAGTAGCTTTCTTAGCCACCGTAGGATTGGTTGCGGAAACGTTGGGTGAATAAGAGGTGCGATACGAGTCGGAGTGGATTCGCTTTGACGACGGAAAAGATAAGTATTGGGAGGACGTCCCCCGAGACGGGCGAGGTCGATGTAGGAGCAGTTTCAGACGAGGGAGGTAGTTTGATGGTTGATGGTTGATCAGGCAAAATAGACAGATGCACCGTAGGTAAGAGTGGACTCAGTCTCTCTTCCGTCGCAGAAATGTGAGTGGAGGTCAGCGGTGCCGTCAACACTTTGGTAGAATCAGTAGGACTAGAGGGATGTGGCGTTGCATCCCTGTCAGTATCGTCTCGGTTTTTCAGACAAATAGGCGGGATTGTCGAGAGGCCATCTATATCATATCAGCATCGATCTAGTTATTCAAAAAGACACACCAACGACGATTTTATGCGCAGATACTAACACGGCGGCCTTTTCGCGGGGCGAGCGAGTAGTGGCGTCCAATTGCGCCAAGGCTAACAAAAATATGAGAATGACAGACTCGAGCAATGCAATGCAACCTGCCTTGTCCGCACATTTGGACAACCGCATCCACCGGCATTGCCAATATCAACATCGAGATGCTCCAGACCTAGATCCAACATGTTCAGCGCAGCGATTCGACTCGACAGAGCCTCGTTGTGAGACGCATCGTCCGAGCTCAAGGGAAGGAATAACCTATAGATATATACCCTGTATCAGCAAAACGGCAACCTTGGACGCCGACACTTGCCCGTCATAGAGAAGTGTACACAACATGGACTCTATCGTCTCGAGGACGTCGCGTATTCGCGCTTCGTCTGCTTTCTCTTCAACTGGTTCCACACCATCCTCCTGCACCCGCGCATGATCTCCTTACCTCAACTCTGCCTCCACCGCCCTGTAAAACACCTTGTCCGCAAGCTCGTCTGGAGTGTCGAGCACCCCATTGACGGCATAGATGACCCGATTCAGGTTCCCGCTGATATCCTGCAGCTTCTTCTTGCTCAATGGGACCTTGACGAATGGGAGATATGGAAGTGAAACGCGTGGAAGCATTCGACGAGCCAGGGGGGCTGGTCGTTGAGCGTGATAGCAATCTCGCCCTTCAGCGCGCCGAGGATGGCGGTGGCAATGTCTGACCTGGACAGCACGGTGTCGATGACGAAGACGGGGAGGTCGATGGTGGCATCCGTGTCTGAGTGGCGTGGTCGCAGCCGCGGTCGTGGGAGGGGGGGTTGAGCCCCGCCAAAGGACATGATGGACGGGGTGATTCGGACAGAGGATGCGGGTGAGCCGCGTGCCCCCGGTCGAGGGGGAAGGGGCGGTTTCGTCGTCCTGGAAGGAAGCGGTAGTGCTGGGCTGAACGCTGAGACGTTGAACGAGGGATAAGACGATTCGAGGGGGAATACGGGTAGTGGTGGCAAAGCATCGAGGGCTGCGGTGCGTGAGGCGGACGGCGTCAAGAGGCTCTGGTATAGCTTGGTAGAGCGATGCACGCTGGAACGAAAGGTGAGGGTGTCACTGGACAAAGGGGATCAGCAATGGCATCAAGCTGTCCATAATGATGACACACCCGATGAGCTGGCCGCGGAGACCAGAGAGTGTGACGACGGCGGTATTTTCTCTGGTGGAAAGATCGCACCAGATGAGATGGTCCTGGACGAGTTCTGGTGTGATCACGTCGACTACGCTCGGCTCTGCAGGGAGGAGCAGCGTCGCCTAGAAGCGGTGAGGAGCGCAGCCAACATCATACGGCGAGACATACCCTTGCTTTTGTGAGCACATTCCATATCTCTGACCATTCGTCCGACGTATCCCCCCCGTATGCGATCTTGTCGAGAATGGCCCACCCGACAGAGTTCGCTTCTAGACCAAGCGTCTGTGCGGTCGCCCTGAGGCTCGCATGCTGTGGCCTGCCAGATGTCGGCAGCTGTGCCGCTGCCAGTCGTTGTCTGGGTGTGTAGGGAACATATTTGGCGCTGTCAGCTGTAGGTGTCTGGTTGAGCAGCGGGTGGACGGCGAGGGTGGACGTCGATGTGATGTTGACGCCTTGGGCCCTCCCAATGGACGTCGCTGGAAAGTCGCGCGCGGTCATCGTCGTTGATGGACAACCACCAGCATGGCTAATCGACTTCGCAAACCAAACCCAGCTCACACTGGAAAGAACGGCTTCCGTGAGGCACCGTCGACCAGGACCATATCACCCTCAGAAACGCGCGGTTCGCCCAGTACATTCTCGCCACCAAGGGAGTCTACGTTCCATCGTACGACCTCGTCTCCAGCGCTGCTCATCTGCTGAATCGCATCCAGGCGCGACACACTTCGCAAACTCGGCGAGACTAAGCAACCCCCAGACGAGACGGTCGACAGCATCGACGAGAAAATCAAACAACTCAGAACGGCACGCCAACTTGGGACTTGTTCAGGTTCCAACTCTCAGAGTACCACCAGGAGCTCACCGACCACAGCACTTGCTATGCGCTCACGGACACCGACATTGACAAGTCATACCCCGACCAGGTCGAGTTCAAGAAGGGACTCGAGGTGTGCCACCCGCCTTGTTCACGACCATCGCTGACACTTCCCAGAACCTGGACAAGGAAATGCTGATAATGGACCGCTTCCAACGCGATGCAGAGGATGCACTGTCTACGCTCCGATAGACTCATCTCAAGCTGTTCCTACAACTGATCAAGAAACGAAACATGCTGAAGGCGCAGGATGCGACAGCCCGTCAGAAGCGGGACGCATGGTTCCCGCAAACATGGCTCCAGTACAATCAGATTACCGAGCGGGACATCCAGCTGCGGGTGGCACGGTTCCTGACGAGCACGACGGTAGAGCAAGAGAAGATGATGGACGAGTTTGGATGGCCTTACCGGGCTGTGGAGCCGCTTCTCTCTGTCTACAAAACAAATGTGCGTCAGCACGCCGTGTCTTTGACGTCGTTCTTATTTCTATCCAGCCGACATTCAAGCACCAAGTCAGCAGTTCATTAAGCGGGTTGTATGTGTCAGATCCCCGGCGAAGAGGGAGCAAGGTTGCTTACAAGCCTGACGAAGTACCTGTATTCACGCAGTTTGAGCCTGTATCATGATGTTTCGTGTATAATGATCTACATGATACATGAGCTATGTGGCAGCGCCACTCTGGGGCTGTTCGATGGTTGCGATCTTGGTCTCATACAGTTCGTCCAAGTCGACTTAAAATTTCATAGAAATCGTCGCCTACTGCTGAAATCCGCCCACACAATGCATTGTCAACGTACAGCCTAGACCACTCGCTGGTACTCGAGTAAAAGCTCGCCTACCTCGGACACTCGATAACTTGACCGACGATTCGGGGGCCAATCGCTACGCCGTCACCGTCATCTTGAGCACAGAGTCCCCGCCCTGCACCCGCCTCGACATGCCTATCCCTTGTGTCAGCCGATCCGTCAGGTCCACCAACCACTTCTGAGCGCCCGTCTTGCGCGTCGTCCGCTCCCCGCTCAGCATGCTCTCAAAGCTCTTGATGCTCCTCGCATCATGGGCCTCTTCATCCCCTTGGTCGCCCTCGGCCACGCCATCCTCCTCCTCGCCATCTTCGTCCTCACTCTCCTCTGCGCTCTCTTCGCTAGACGACGCCATCCCTTTCCCTTCATCATCCTGAGATGCGACCGCAACGACACCTCGACGAGCTCCCGCTACCCCTCTTCCACCTGGCTCTTGGCCGTGCCAGTCCTAGCAACCACCGCCGTCAGCCCCACGATCGAAAACCCCATCTCGCGGCGGCCAAGACCAGGCCGCCACTGTGCCTCGCCCGTCATCGCGCCCGACGCAGCAGCCCCAGGGACGCTCTGTGGCAAAAACGCGCGGAGGACGCCAAAGGAGGTGTCGGCGACACCGAGAGGACCTTGTTCGCGGCCGCGATCGCGTCGATGCCCTGCCCGCGCACGCCCGATAACGGCGTCAGCTCGGGCCGTGCGATAGGAATGGGCGTCAAGTCTGCCGTACTAGACGCGCGTCAACGGCTGGACGGGGAGGGAATGAGCAACATACCTGAGCACCCTGTCACTCTCGCCGAGTCCGAGCGCACCGAGGTCGACATTCTGTAACGGTCATGAGGTTAATGAGACAGTAGCTTTCTTGGCCGCCGTAGGATTGGTTGTGGAAACGTTGCGTGAATAGGAGGCGGGAAACAAGTTGGGGTTTGATTCGCTTTGACAACAGAAAAGAGAAGTGTTGGGGGGACGTCGCCTGAGACAGGCGAGGTCAATGGAGAGCGATTTCGGGGTTTGATGACAGATGATTGATCGGGAGAAATAAATAGATGCACTGTAGGTAACAGTGGACTTTGTGTCTCTTCCTTCGCAGAAATGTGAGTGAAGGTGACCAGTGCCGTCAACACTTTGGTAGAATCGGTAGGACCAGAAGGATGGGGTGTTAGATCCGTGTTAGATCGTCTCGGCTTTTCAGACGAATAGGCGGGACTGTCGAAAGGCCCTCTACATATCAGCATTGGTCTAGTCATTGGTCTAGTACATTATTTAACAAGACACACCGATGACGATTTTATGCGCAGAGACTAACACGGCGGCCTTTCCGCGGGGCGAGCGAGTAGTAACACCCAAATGTGTCAAGTCTAACGAAAAAAAATGAGAAAGATAGACTCTAGCAACGCAGCGCAACGTACCTTGTCCACACTTTTGGACAGCCGCATCCACCTACGCGTGGTTGGCATTGCCAATATCAATGTCGAGATGCAGACCTAGATCCAACATGTTCAATGCAGCAATCAACTCAAAAATGCTTTGTTGTGAGACACATTGTCTGAGCTCGAGGGAAGGAATAACACCTTGTGTGAACAAAACGGGCAGCTTTAGACGCCCACGCTTGCCTGTCAAGAAGCATACACAGCGCGGACACTATCGTCTCGAGGACGTCACGTATTCGTCCTTCATCTGCTTCACCCTCCTTCTCTTCAATTGGTTCCACGCCGTCCTCGTTCGCCTGCACATAATCCTCCTCCATTAGCTCTGCCTCCACCGCCCTGTAAAATGCCTGAAACTTGCTTGCTAGCTCGTCCGGCTGGTCTAGCGCCTCATTGACAGCACAAACGACCCGATTCGGGTTCCCGCCGATATCTTGCAGCTTCTTCTTACCCGCGGGGACCTTGACAAATGGGAGATATGGAAGTGAAAATGCGTGGACGCGCTCGACGAGCCAGGGGGACTGGAAGGATGGCGGTGGCAATGTCTGACCTGGACAGCACGGTGTCGATGACGAGGGCGGGGACGTCGATGGTGGCGCGTCCGTGTCTGTGGGCGGCGCGGTCGCAGGCACGGTCGTGGGAGGGCGTAGAGGGTCTCCCGCCAAAGAAGGATATGACGGACGGGGTGATCTGGACAGTGGATGTGGGTGACCCGCGTGCCCCCGGTCAAGGAGGAAGGGGTAGTCTGGTCGCCTGCAGGAGAGCGGTAGCACTGGGCTGAACGCTGAGACGGAGAACGAGGGATAAGACGACTCGAGGGGGAATACGGGCAAAGCATCGAGGGCTGGGGTGCGTGAGACGGTATTAAGAGGCTCTGGTATGGCCTGGTAGACCCCTCGTACGCGATCTTGTCGAGAATGACCCACCCGACAGAGTTCGCTTTTAGGCGAAGCGTTTGTGCGGTTGCCTTGAGGTTCGCAAGCCGTGGGCTGCCACTGCCCTGCGACGTCGGCAGCCGTGTCGCAGCCAGTCGTTGTCTGGGTGTGTATGGGACATAGTGCCACTTGGCGCTGTCAGCTCTGGATGTCTGGTTGAGCAGCCGGTGGACGGCGAGGGTGGACGTCGCTGGAAAGTCGCATTTGGTGGTCATCGTTGATGGACAACTACCAGGATAACCACTCGACTGCGTAAACCAAACCCAGCCCACACTGGAAAGAATGGCTTCCGTGACGGCGCGGACCACCCAGACTACATCACCCTTAGAAACGCGCGGTCTGCCCGCCCCACCACAAAGAACAGCGCGCCAAGGACATCGACAGCCTGTAAAGATTCCAACTCTCAGAGTACCACCAGGAGCTCACCGACCACAGCACTGCTCAGCTCACAAACACGGACATTGATGAATTGTACCTCGACCAAGTTAAATTCGAGGGAGGACTCGAGGTGTACCACCCGCCCTGCACGACGGTCGCTGACACACCCCAGGACCCGGACAAGGAGATCGGCCCAGGGTGGACTGCTTCAAGCGCGGTGCAGAGGACGCGCTGTCCACGCTCCGATACACTGATCTCAAGTTCCTCTTACGCAGCCCTTTCTGGCCGTCCAACGAGTTCGGATCAGCCGTCGAAAGCTCCTCAAATCAGCTCAACTACGTGACGAAGACATTGCGCACACGAAAGCACTCAAGATGGCCCATCTTAGCGTGGAGGAGGTGGCAGCACGCCGCGCCGAACTCAGCACAATGGGCGAGCTCGCGTTCCGGGGACAAAAAAGCGAAGTGAATCGCCAAGATTAAGAGCAAGGCGTACCGTCGGATACGGAAGAAGCAGTGCGAGCGGCTCGATGGGCCATTGAGGACGGCGACGGCGGAGAAGAGGGTGACGAGGAGGCACAGCGGGCAAGAGAACGCATGAGACAAAATACAGGCCGCGAAGGGCATGATCAAGATCAGCGGCAAACCATTGGTGAGATGCTCGAGCGCGGCGAGAAGCTGCAGCGCAGGATATGTGAACAGCGGTGATGAAGAGAGCGACGAGGATGAACAAGACGAGGAGGCGATCAAACGCGGTGCTTTGGAGGAGTTAGCTGCGGAGGACCATGTGAATCTCCCGGACCCAAGAGCAAGAGCGTGTTCAATATGCGGATGCACAAGCAGAAGAATTTCAAACTAAAATAGGATCCAGGATCAATACCATCTCGAGTGCTCTACCAACGGACACGACCATGGTGCAACGCACGGGTGAGCGACTCTCATTTCGACCCGGAACGACGCCTAGCGATTACTAGGCTCGTTGGCCTTGGATACATCCAGCGTCATGTACAGTCCGCTGATCTCATGTAAGATGTACCCGACCCCGACCCGAAACCTACCTCAAGCGTGCCCACTGTCCTACACCTGCCATTGCCCTCACACCTATACCCAACCCATGGCTGGTATGCACCCTCCGGACCTTCACAAAGTGCGCATCGCCTTCGAACAAGCTCGAGAAACTAGCTGAAAAGTACCAAGAGGGAAGAGAACGCGCATGGGACGACGCGGTCCTCGAAATTGATGCCAATAACGTCCTTGCGATCCCAGACCCTCCTGCGGCAAGCGCGCCGGTCCTCGGAAATGAAGAAGTGGGCAGGGTGCCTCAAAGGCGTCTTCTCGTTGAACGAGTATGACGCATGACGAGGGTGATTGTGGAGCAGCAGGAGCGCGCGGTGGAAGGGAAGGAGTTCAGGCGTTCCATCAGCGCGAGTAGTGACAATGTCGTGCAGATCCATTCTGACGTTACGTATGGTCTTTGGCAGATATACAAGTCGAAAGCATTCGTCTTCAAGTTCTCATGTGCCATACGATGCCACGACAATGATCCAACACATTTCCGGGTACAAATCGCACACTATATCGTGTGCGTCCATCGACACCGAAAAAAAAATAAAGGCATTCGTCGACGCATCGACTCCGAGATAGCTGAGAAAAAGGAGGACGCAACGTCTCAAAGGTTTCCAAAAGCGCGGCTGGTGGTAGACCTCGCATCAAAAGGCTCGCGATCAAGCAAGGAATGGAAGCGTCGAGAAAAGGCCACTGCCCCATTGCAAAACTCGTCGCTCAAACATGAAGGCGACGTGGATCTGCGCCCTCCATGATTCGTCCTAGATCAGCCTCTACCAGCACAAAATCATCGAGCTTCGTCGTACAGGCCGACAACCCTTTGACGCGTGTACGCTCTTCCAATCCACTCAGCTGACCGACACTTTTACTCTCAAATTCTGTGCAGCTGGAGCGCGCTCTACTTCCCCTCTTCCTGGCACGAGTTCCACGAACACACCTCCCTCCGCCTCTCTCAACTCGCGCTCCCCCTCCGCAGGAACATGTTAATGGGCAAAGTCACGAAAAAGTAGTTCGTGTACCTCTACGGCTACGTCACGCTGTACCCCAACTATGTATGCTGAATTTGTGTCGCTGACTCGCTGTCGATGAACCACCTCGAGGTAGCCTCGCAAGTCAAGGCTGAACCGGAAGCGGTGAGAAGTACCTCCATTGATCGACCTTTCGGGTGCGCTGGTGGGGATGCGCCTTGTCCGAGGTTGCTGGACTTGCCTGGCTGGACGCTGCCCGACTGGGAACAACTTCCGGTGTTGGATCTCTTTGGCGAGCTGTCCTCGATGAACGCAATGCAGAAACGGGGTCAAGGTCCGAGTTGGGCGACTGTCGGGCTTCCCTCGTGCACGGTACTATCTATTGTATCATGTCCCTCTCTAGCTTGTCGTGTTTGAAATCACATTCTGTTTTCTGATAAAGACCACTGTGCCGTGCCATCACGCCTTTTGGATGTCCTTGTTGACCTTTCCAGGGTCAGCTTTCTGAAGTTTTGATAATCAACTCACTGAAACATTAAGCCACACCCAGTGGAGACAAAGGGTCATGAAAGAACGAAACTTGCGGCACGACAGCGCCGACAAAATAACAGGATACACATGTAACAAGACCGCAATGGAGAGGGTCGACGGAGTCTCTGGCCAAAGAACCCAACTGACATAGAGGATGCGGTCAAGGGGGAAGGAGCGGTCCGAGGGTAAGACGACTTGAGGTGCAGTGACGCCGGAAGAGTCACGGACCGGGCGAGCCAGGCACCCTGCTCGCACCGCATTGTCCGCTGTTCGGCTTACAGCCTACCGTATCTCTTTCTTCCCAGTCATTGTCGATTTGCTCACAAGCCCTCGAATTAGTACTATTGGCTTCAGACATGTATGTGTCACTTTCATAATTTTTGCTCAGAATCACGATACTGACCTTGTTCAAGGACCAACTTAACGGTCACCATCAAAGGTGCGATTCAATGGCCAGATATCCTGTCGTATGCAACTTGGCTTTTCTCAGATATCGAAATTTGTGCTCAGATGGTGCGCAAACTTCCGCTTTCGAGACAATTCTATGTCCAGTTTTCTGTAGGAGACACCATGCGGCAGACGCGCGCGTACTCGGTTCCGGTCATGATCGGAAGAATGCTGGATAAACCAGTGTGGGAATTCAATTATGAGTACACGGCCAACACTGTGGTAGAGTTACTCACCTTGCCTCACAGGTTGTCTTGAGACTCGAGCCCAATGTGGTGTCACTCAGTGAGCAGCGGCAAAAGTTGGAGACAAATGAAACGCAAGTCACATGACCGACAGTGACTCTCGTCTGAGTCGAGCAACTTGGACTTTCAATGTGAACTATAAACTTATCTGTGGAAAACATTTGGCCTGTTGACATCGAGCTCGCGTCTAATGCACGCCATATTGGTTCAGAACTTCAAAAGCTGAAAGCCGAAATGTCAATAAATGATAGGTACGTAGCAACTGCTTTTCTATTTGTAACGAGTCTACGACCATGGCCGCGGCCGATGATCTCCTGGATCTCACATTGGAATTGGACGAAATTATTGTTCCTTTGCTCGTAAGTCACTTTTCAGCTGCTTTGGATAAAACCGAACGTGAAAATCTAACTTTTTGGCTGGCAAACCCGCAACCTACATTAATGT
>JBBPNZ010001220.1:0-10398 GCA_038091195.1 Phylloporus rhodoxanthus
GCGGGGGGGAGAAACCGCTCGATTGTGGGAATAGCGATCGGAACGCGACACTGAGTTTCATCCCCGAGGCAAGTCAGGGGGAGCTGATCAGATTCGAGAGCTGACGAAATGAAATGGCGGAGGCAGGTAACACAGTACATATGGCCACAGCCTAGTTGATGCGGAGAGGAGACATTGTCGTAGCAAATTGGGCATGTTTGGTTTCCCTGCGATGCGGTTGGAAGGACATAACTGGCTTTATGAGAGAGGGTGATAAGGCGATCCAGGGCATCACGCGCCTCTTCGCCGCCCGTCACAGTCAATTTCCTGGAGGACATTGTGAACCTGACATTGTTCTCTCCGAGTGTCTCCTTCAGTTGTGGAATCCCTTCCCTGACGAAGAATCCCACCGAATCCCGTGCGAGCGTGACGGTATGGTCCAAAGAAGTGAGCCTTTCAAGCTCGCCCATGATCATCTCGCGAGCGGGATCGATGGCATCCGGCGCCCCGTAGATCTTCAGGGATCGCCGCTTCCAATCGGGGCGCAGGTACGTGCCAGTCTCTGAATGGACGCGGAGAACAAACGAATTCCCAGGAATGCCAAATTCCCGGCGCCAAACATCTATTTTATCTCCCCTAGCTAGATTCTCGACTCTCACCTTCAAAGCACCCATTGCACCCTTGACTGACCATGAAAGCCGTATAATGACCACGTTTCCAGATTCACGCACATTGAGCGTGCAAGCTTTCCTTTCCTTGATCAAGCTCACGAGCGAATCCCACTGTACCTTTTGAGCCTTGTATTGGTCCACCGGAATAACAAGGGTAAATTGCATAGGATCTGGAAGTCGTAGCCAGACAGGCTGGCTACCATATTGCTTCTCCGAAAGACGTGTGTACGCCGCGTGGGCGTCATCCCATGAGGAAAAGTGAGCACGCGCAGAGACAACACCCTCCGTGGTGCAAGTGCTGAGAGGATCGTCGAATTTCTTGGGACCTCCCGGAACAGCCTGCTCGATGTCGTCCTGAACCAGCTTAAAAATTTCTTCGACAGTCAAGGCACCACGAACGGGTAGTCGCTTAACAGATAGCGCGTTTGTAAAGTTCTTGACATCCTCGTCAGTGATCGAGGGCGAAAGGTTGTTGATTATGATTGCGTTGAGTCGTAGATTGGGCACGACCCGACCACGGGGTTGAGTGTTCATCTCGACTTTGATACGACGACCGCCATGAATGAACCGATCGAGTTCTTTGATCTTTACATTGGCTGCCGGAATATCAATGTACTCCGCAACATAGCATGCGGAAGGGGCCCGCCAGAATATCGTCAGGGTCTCCGATCCTTGCCCTGTTGCGGTACGCATGCCATCAAGAGAGTTGGTAGCGGTCATTTCTACAACTAGGGTCTCGTCTTGAAACTCGACGCCATCTAGCCCTGCAGCAAGTGCCCGTCCCGTAGCAATGTCTGTGACAGTGAGCGCCTCAAGTCCCGACTTTTTTTTGATCGAAAAGTGGGACTGGTGAATGCCCACGCCATGATCCCTGAGTAAAGCATGGATATCATCCTCCTTCACATTTGAGGGAAGGTTTCGAACGCGTAACGTGCATGTCTCGAAGCCTGTTATCAGATTTGGTACGTCGAGCCCAGCGCTATATGTCACGATAGAGCCGCATACAAGTTGGCTGATTGTTTTCGATGCTTCCTCCCTAGAAACAGCGTTTTCGCGCTCTTGGGCTGCCATGACTGCTTCAGCCTTTTGTTTTCGAATGAGGTCTTGGAGTTTTCTCTCAGCACACAACAAAGCAGCAGCTGCAGGGTCTTCCTCCCTGGAGCGGCACTCGAACAGAGGATTTCTGCTTGTGCGATCTCGGGAGTTCGAACCCTGGTTTCCGTACCTATAATTCAAAGGTCACGTGACTTGGCCCGCGAGAAAAATTGATACCATACGTCAATGTCGTGTTTGAACCAACACTTGGACCCTTTAGTACAGGTCCCTGCCTTCCAAGCTCGGCAGGGGATCACCCCACGCTTGGGTCTGGGGCGAGCATCAGAGGCTTCGTTAGACGGATTCGCTGACGAAAGCGATGGAGGATGCTCAAGGCATTGATGCTGTGGCTGAGGAGCGTAGTCAGCGTGGTCGATGCGTCCAATGTGTCCAGATCGGACTACGTACTAGCTGATCCAGATGCGCATTGGCTCGAATGGGCGGCGATGATGGCTGTGAACATCGACAGTCAGCGCTCAGCGGGACAGAATGGGTTCAGTCGCACACTCACAATGTCATGATTGAACCAACACCGATCTCCGAAGCGACAGTGGCCATTACTGTACAAACGACATGGTGTCGACTTGCAGTTGCGAGTCGGTGTAAGGTGACTTGAAGAGCTCATGGTGGGTGGAAAGTTGGGGTAACGTGGTGCTCATGGCTGGGCTGTTCACCAACCAGACATTGCATACCATTAGTAATAGAGACACCACAGCCACCGGATGGACCGAGCGATCGTGCCAACGCCCACCACATCGCGTTTTATTCAGTACATATACCACTCCATTGTGAGGCATCCGTTCGTCCCCTTTAACGCGTCTTTCTTTCGCAGGACACTTGTAACAATGGCCGAGTCGCGTCTCAATGCGGAGGATTCCCAGCTTGTCGCCGATCTGCATCGGATTTCCAAGAAGTCGCCCAAGCTCATCCGGTCGACCATTTATCTTGTCCCGTCGGACCCCACGATCGAAATTTGGAGCTGGAAAATGAACGAGTTCAAATACTATGAAGTGCCATCGCCGTTCCCAACGCTTGCCCGAGGTTTGTTCACGAAGGAACTGGACAAGGAGGCAGATAGCGATCGACATCGACATCAGATTGTCGCTCGTGGATATGACAAGTTTTTCAACATTGGAGAGGTGCCTTGGACAGATGTAGGTCTGAGTTGTGTTTGATCGTTTAGAAGAGTTCTACTTTTACTTATCTTACGGGACAGTGGTCATCCTTGCAGGCACATACAGGCCCGGATTATACGTTGTCTGTCAAGTCAAATGGTTGCATTATCTTCATCGCTGCTATCTCGTCCTTCAAGTTGATTGTCACCTCCAAACATGCCCTGGGGGGGATGGCTGGCGTGCCAGAGACACATTCTCAGGCTGGCCACAGATGGCTCAAAACACATCTCGCGTCAAGGGACAAGACGGAGGAGCAACTCGCGGCTGCGCTCTGGGAGAAGAATTGGACTGCTATAGCAGAGGTATGTTCCGGTACGGCGACCATTTTTTTAGTCGCAAGCTTATCGTATTTTCTTGCCTAAAGCTTTGCGATGACGCCTTTGAGGAACACGTGTTACCTTATCCGCCGGAAAAGTCTGGCCTCTATCTTCATGGCATAAACGAAACATGCAAGGCATTCCACACCCTACCTACACACGTCATCGACGCGTTCGCTGAAAAATGGGGTTTCTTGAAAACTGAAACAATCGTATACGACTCACTCCCAGCAGTTCAAAGTTTCACTGACGAGGTCGCGAAGGCGGGAAAATGGAGAGGAGAGCCGCTGGAAGGATTCGTCGTGCGCACCAGCATCGTCGACCCGAAATCTGATTCGACGTCTCGTGACAAACGACCACCATATCCAACTGGTTCTTCCTTTTTCTTCAAGGTCAAGTTCGATGAGCCATACATGATGTATCGTGACTGGCGAGAAATAACAAAGTCGCTTTTGTCCACCAAGGGCTCGCTGAACGAGGCTACAATTTCCATGTCCAAGATGAAACGCAAGGAGACGCAGGTTTATGTCGAGTGGATTAAGAATGAGATCGAAGCAAACCGGAGCGCTTTTCAGGATTATGCGCAGGGAAAGGGTATCATAGCCACGAGAGAACGGTTTTTGAGGTGGTTGGACACTGAGCGAGGGAAAGCGGAGCTATCTGGCCTTCAGCAGTCAAAGCCGACTGTTAAGACATTCGGAAAAACTATCATTGTGCCTGTTGCTGTTCCAGGGTGTGGTATGTTTATTCTTCCTGTTTCAGCGGTCGTCGAGATAATACTGGTGATACTTAGGCAAGACGTCGGTCTCTGTGGCACTCGCCCATCTCTTTGGGTGGGGACATACTCAAAGTGATGACGTGCATGCCAAGAAAGCTGGTCCCACATTTGTCAGAAACGTTGTTGAGCTCCTCAAACAACATAATGTCGTTATCGCTGATAAGTGAGTTTTTGAGTTTACCTAGGCCATGTTTGTTCAATGGATTACAGAAACAACCATCTGCGGCAACACAGACAGGCACTGCGTGAGGCCGTTTCTAAGATCTATCCACCGGTCCGTCTGCTCGCCCTCAATTGGAACCTAGACCTGCCCACACCAACAATACTTCGAGTATGCGGGGATCGTATCCTTGGTCGTGGTGATAAACACCAGACCCTCCTCGCTGACATGGCCTGGAAGTCCCACGAAGAGGTCATCGGGCAGTTCATCAAGCGCAAGGAAGAACTTGCCGACTCCGAAGTCGATGACAGTATTGAAATGGATGTTAGTGAGACGCTCGAAGAGGCGGTGGCTCGTGCGGTCAATGGATGCGTCAACATCCTTCGCCTGGAACGACCCGATCAAGAGAAAATTGACGAGGCCGTGGCGGTCGCCAAAGGGTACATGCCACCGAAGAAGAAAGGAGCAGATAAGAACGAGAAAAAAGCAAAAGGACCCGAATCACCACGATACTTTGGGATATTGGCCGAACTGGATATCGAACCGGCCGTCGCGCCACAGATGGAGCAAGCGGAGGACATCCCACATAATGGCAGGGCATTTTGGAACAGATTGGTTAACGATAAACGTATTGCCGATCGGCCTCACATCACTATCGCGCACAAGGCTGAATTGCCAGAAATGGCGGACCTTTGGGAACGATGTACCGCGCTCGCTCAATTACCCGCACCGCCGCTCTTCTCGTTCACTCTCGGACACCTTGTTTGGAATGATAGGGTCATGGCATTGACCGTTGAAGACTTGGAACTTGCAAAGGACCCCGACGACGACGATCCAGGACAGGAAAGGCACGAGTTTATCTCAACATTACCCGCCAATATTCGAGATAGGCTTCATACCACTGTCGGGACCCTGAATGGAAACGTTCTACCAATCGAAGCAAAGAATCTCGTGGAGATGTGGCGGGAAGGAGGGCAAGCAGGGATAGGTTCACTGCAGTTGGAAGGACTATTTGCAAAGGGTAGGATCAAGGGATTGACATGATACCTTTCGCACCACACCTTTGGGCCAAAAATTTAACATTCTTGAATGCATGCATACCTCAGATCTGAATGGTGACAGGGTGACCATGTCAATCCTTGTACTTCCGCTACCTTATTTTGCTAGACTACAGCGTGCTCATGCAAGGCTATACATTACACCTAGATGATGCGAAGTTCGTTGTGTTTCACTCTACATGATGGGTGAAACGAGGAGAGCGCGCTAATCTGCTCCATCATCTTCGGAGGGCTATGAGGGCTGCCGCATCAACAAAGTTTGATCTCGCCAAAATATGATACATTCTTGTTTGTACGTCGGATATGGCTCGCTGGTGGCCCGTCGTGGGACAGTTATCAGATCAGAGGCAGAGCCCGGTGGGGCTCTCGATCGGTGCTGGCGTGGGACCATTATCAAACAATCTGAGAACGTACGATACTCACGAGAGACGCGGTGTAGTAAGCCAGGCATAACAGGTGCGAGGACCTGCACTGCAGGGGTAGGTCATGCGAGGTTTTGGGCGGGACCACAGCAATGCCGACTAAAGCCGTCCGACGAAGCGGAGCTGCCATGCGCATGTGACTAACTGAGGGGCGATAACAGCGTGTGTTTTCATACTGCCTTCAAGTTGTATGATTTGGAAGTCAAGAGTGTCGCGCCGTGGACGGCGGCGGGGAGACGGGTGTGTGAGCCACTGCTTACTTGAGGGTCCTGCATACTAAGTATGGTCGCGCCCTATGATAGTATAGCCTCCTCCACCTAGAGTAGCGACTTATGTCACTTTTGAACCTGTGTAAGACTTTTTTCTCGGAAAACTCGACGTTTCCGGGTGTCATTGATAAGGTACGATGGAAGTTCTACGTCAATTACAAGTGCTGTAATCATAAAGAACAGCATTTCTGGCAGAAGTTGCGGAGAAACACTTGCAGTGCCCATAACGGCGTGGCCTGAGCGTTCCCCGTGGCAATCAGTGCCTTCAATGCAGTGGCAAAGAATCAGATTATCGTTTCACTATTCCTGATGATCTGATTGTCCCTTTCGAATCCCTCGAGACAGGAGAAAAGATCATTGGATACGTGCGATTGAACACGATCGATGATCAGACATCTCCAACAAAGTGTGCCTGGCCTACGACTCATGAGATGAACTCGTAATTCGGCACCGTACCTTAGTATGATATCATTGAACATCGCCCGATCCTTAGGGATCGATTTCACAATGAATGGATGTTGTCAATCCAACCCTTTGTCATGAGACTCTGACACCTTCAGAGAGAGCGGCACAGGCGGCGACAGACGTGTGTCGACCATGAAGAATATAAATCCGGTAGCAATTTACGGTAAGCCTGCTAATAGTTCTGTGGCACAAACATACCAAGTCGACAGTTGACCATACTTGCCAGGTAATGAAAGCTTGTGTTAGTTTATGGCACTTGTCTGGTGGTTGTCTGCAATAAATCATGTGTACATAAGATTAACAATCCAACCATGAATCGCAGGATACTTGAACGGTAGTACGACTGAGGTAAGACCGTAAGAGATTACGCAGATATGATTACGCGCAACCTACTGAGTTCGACCCTATCCGGTTGCACGTGTGTCACTGTCAGACAAGTTCTCATACATATTTGGTTGCCAGTACAGCTGCACAAAGCGCACCTAAATTTCGAGGTGTCTGGGCAGTGTGCAGTGTCTTAAATGTGGCATTAACACGACATATGATTGAAGCTCACCAAGTTACTGCTTGCAAGTTCTTCAACTGATTGACGTTTAGGCCCCATGATGATGCAAGCGAACCTGCACAGACGGTGACTGGTGAAATGCAAGGAGTCGAAGCCTGTCAAGCTGACAGGGTAAGCATAATGGCACTACAAGCATGACAAGCACAGCTATTATGTTGTTATGTATATTATATTATAAGTTGGTTTCAACTTTCGACTCCATGGATAATAATTGTATTGTTGTTCCGAGTCAGAATTAATTGTCACCTGAGGGTATGTTTCCACCCAAAATAGGATATATCCCAAAATAAAATCAAGTAGAAATGGACAAGTGCATCTGCAACGGCGGACAAGTAACGTTATCGCTTGACGACTCTCCAGCTATTCAGTTCGCCTCGCATTATTCCAAAATGGGTTTAGTTACCCTCGGGGGGAGTGTTCCCCCCTCGGCTAGTTTTTCAGATGCGGGGTTTCTTTAGCTGTCTCGTAAGTGAGTAAGCATGGAACCTATTGTTGATTGCTTTTTTGACTACGCCGTCGCAGACTGTTCCTCGGCTAAACCAATTCAAACAGTCGCTGGGAACCATCCAGACTCCGCAAAGAACTCAACTACTAAGCACGACTCCCGACTGCCAACAATCAACTGGTGACAGCACAACATGATCCAGTTTGGACATGGATTCATTTACAAGCCTCGCCTTCACACAGCATCCAAATTTTCCTCGATGACAAAGTCGTTATGGGCGGTCTACTGACTTTTTCAAACTCCGTTCGCCTTCTAGCCTATCACGTGAAACCAGGGTTAGGGCTCGCATGCGTGTCACCATTTACGTGAATATCCAGTGTGGAGACAGGACCTTTCGGGATCTCTCCCCAGGGCTGCCAGGGCTGCCTCATGACACGCTATATCCGTCCTGTGCTGCGGGTTTCGACCGGAATGCAAACTCTCATCCGCCCGCCTATAAGTACCTCCCGAAATCAAATGGCCCATGATTCAAGACCCCCGAGCGCTTTTGCTAAACTTCCATCATGAAGAACTTACCGATTGAGCTCGTCGGCGTCGTGGCTGAGAATCTATCCTCTACACCTGATCTCCTCGCATTTCGATCCCTAAACTCTACGTGCCATCACCTCGTTACCCCACACCTATTCCGCAAGGTACACATCCACAACAGCGTACGAAGCGCCCGAAACGTCCGAAGCATCCTTGCTTCTCCCACTCTTGCAGTTCATGTGCGCGAGGTTGTGTATGATCATCGTGATCATGCACAATTCCGTCTTCTTCCAAGTGGCGCTGGAGGTAATGTCTTTAAGATTGTTTCCTTTCCCAGATCACTGATAACGTGTGCAGGGTGCTGCGACGAACTAGAGATTGCAGATCTTGAAGATGCTCTCACAGAAGCTTTCTGCGCTCTACCAGACTTCAAGAATCTCGAGAGCGTTGTGCTCAATTTTTGGCCTTCGTTCCGCTCTCAACACGGGACAGAGATCCAGGAACACCCCTTTTGGTTTACCAACCGTCAGATCACCGTTTTGCACGCGGTCCACCACGCATTAAAGTCATCTCGCATCCGCTCGCTCATACTTCACAACGTTATTTTGATGACGTCCGCCTGTTATGACTTTGTCGCATCCGTGGAGAACTCTTCCCTGCAGCACTTCTCCATGTCCGTCGTCGCGAACTCAGAGCTGGGCTCCTGGTCAGGCTCCAAGGCCCTGAACCAATCACTCAGCTCCCTGCTTCCAACCTCGAACGTCAACTTGAAATCACTTACCTTGCGGAGTCCTCGGGGTCCCTATCACAGTCATAACACCCAGCTTCGCTCTTATTATTACCCTGCGTTGGAGACGATCGTTCTTGAGAACATCGTCTTTGATCCGACCGTCTCTGTAGATGGCATTGAGGAGTTCATCCTTCGTCACAAGAAGAGCCTACGTCGTCTAGAGCTTCGCTCCTGCTCTAGCTACACGCCCAGTGTTACGACCCCTATCCGGAGATGGTCCGAGATTTGGAAGCGTTTCGCAGAGCAATTGGTTTCTCTCACGGAGATCGTAGTTGACGATGCCAATCAGGGTTATGCGTTGCTGGACGATATTGACGGATATATTCCTCATCCATCACTTCCCGCTACTAATCAAGAGGACAACGCGCTTTTCTGGCAATTCAGTCATTGTGTGAACCTCCGATCGAGTCTCGTTTAAAAAGTACTTTTTGTATGCCTTTTGAATTGTCTGCGTCTTTCTCGCGAGGGATAGCTCCGTTCTGTATTATAGTTTGTAGCCCACATGTAATCATTGGTCACCTTTGCTCTACACTGCTGTAGAATGAAACCTAGTAAAAGTCGTTTTGGTCCCCATGTGACCCAATAAAATGGGACGGCCTAGTAGCGATCGATAAGAATACTGAATGGGACCACGAAACCACAGGTAACTGCGCCGCATGTTCATCAGGGAAGGCTTCTCCGCAGTCCTCTCGTGCACCGATGTAAGAGAGATTAGTAGTAAAACGATAGGCGACTTCGAAAGATGGAATCCATCTCGGGCGGGTATTATTCTCCACTAGGTCTCTCCGCAGCAGCTTCGTGTAAGTCTGGATTAAGAATGTACCACTCCGCAGCAGAACTTTCCTCGGAGAACGCACTATCGACTCCCTCGTGTTAAAACGGCGTGCGTTGGAGCTAAATTAATCGTGTTCGATGAACAAGTACCGCGCCGGACGGTCATGTGTTCGAGAGACTCATCACTGATCTGATGGGTTATTTTGATGGATACTCCCAGGTTTCTCCGTCCGATCAAGATCTCAATATGTTTCGGATGTCTCGGGCAGCCGGTGCGGTAACTATCCACGAATTGCTTCCCCACGTCCCGAGATCTGCGTCAGCAGCTTGAGATTATCAGACATGGAACGACTCGACGAGTAAGTCAAAAGAATGTCGTCCGCAGCACCTAGTAGGACGAAGCCAGAACTTACACCATGATCTCAATGCTACTATGATGTCAGGTTGGCCTGTCTCGTGCGTCCACCATTCCGCAGTAAATCGTTGGAAATTCAAAGAAGTTCCGGAGCCGATTCGCTACCCCACGGACACTAGTATGTGGGCCTCGAGCAACACCGATAATTCCGAACACTGTCAACCGCAGCGCTACAAAATAAGCGAATGCCAGTATACTATAAATGTACTAGGCGAAAGATCCATCACAATTGTGAGACTCATCACAGTGTTATGAAACGCCATGATCTTGACCAAAGCAACAAAATCCTACACCGCTTGCCAGTTTCCACTCCCCTGGTTTCTTTGTATAATTTTTCGATTACAAAGGTCGCCTGAAGTGGTATACTAAGGACGGACGTAGAATTGGCCTCAGAAGCGATTTGATTGCTCCACTGGTGTGGTGATGTATTTCTCGTTATTTGATACTGAGAATTAGTTTGAGACTAAGCCCATTTCGAATGGTCAAGTCAGG
>JBBPNZ010001222.1:0-10382 GCA_038091195.1 Phylloporus rhodoxanthus
GATAAAGGCAAATGGAGGCATACAAAGTACTAAAAGTGTAGAATAGAAATGTTGCTCAAATAAGTGTCCCAATGACATGTCATTTTGAAATGGTTATATCTCAATCCCATGGCAACCAAATCACATGACTGAGGGCTTATCATTAGGGTAGGGGTTAGGGCTATTAATGACTTTGCAAGAGTTAGAGCTAACATATTTTGGTTCTTTTGCAAATGTTAAGTCTTTCCAAAATGCCCCAACATTGGGACACTTATTTGAGCCACTGTATGGTCATTTTAAGATTAACAGTGGTTGATATGTGTATCAAATAACATATTTGTGTAGTCTATCATTATATACTAATTGGATAGGTAGAGATACATCACAAACATACCATATACAGTATACATGAATATGGTACTGGATGGATCAGGATGATATTATATACCATGATATATAATATCTTTAATTGATAAATCACAGATTGTATGACTGAAATAGATAAGAGTTTTTAGATTTAATAGTGTAGGAGGATGTGTGCATATGGAATATGATATATATACATTGATCAACACATGTGATCAATAATTTCACCAGTCAATCACAAGAATCAATGAATAAAAATGAGATTATAGAATAAAAATCTAAAATAAATAGCTAAAATATAGGAAAAAATATGACAGATAGGGGAAGTGGCTGTGCATCTGTTAAGACTGGTTTTTATGGTCTTTTACAATCTTAGAAATTGTCAAGACCAGGACCAAGACCAATGGAAATCAATCTTTTTGATCTTTGATAGTCTAGTCTCAATTGGTTACAGTCCAGTCCAGTCCAGGTCTTTTGATGGTCTTGTGACTGGACCTGAACTAGTAGTACTCACTCTCAGCTTTCAAACAACCCTCTGGTCATGCAATTTGGTTCACAGGATCAAAAGTTATATATGACCACTTTTGTGTCACATGTTATTTTATATAAAAAATGACATCTATTTCATTATTTATTTATATGATGGCATGGGAATTATGCTTGGATCATTTTAGTCCCATTATAATACTCACTCAGGGCTACAAAATGACCCTTTGAATTGGTTGACATAATCAAAAGTTATAACAGAGTTTGAATAGGATGTCATTTACATAAGGGAGTATATTTCATCATGTGATGACATGAGAATTACACTTAGATCATGTCAGGCACATTATAATACTCACTCAGGGCTCTCAGACTATTTGCTCATGTGATGTTGTCCAAAAATGATAAAGATACAAGTATTTTCACATGATATATTATAAAAATCATATTTTGACTGTATAAAATTAAAAAATGGTTCAAAAATGATCAGAGAAATTGTAGAAAATTCAGCAATATTATCCTCATATAGTAGTGTGGCTGTGCATAGCTCAGGAGTGGTCCTAACTGGTCCTGAGCAGTCCTAAAATATTTCAAAAATTAAAGGATCAGAACTAGATTTATTACTGAGGGTCTAAGACTAGGACTAATCAAGGACTAGGACTACAGTCCAGTCCAGTCCTGGGACCAGACCTTCAATCACTAAATTGGACTATAACTAGTCTTTACTTAGTAGTTATCTGAAAGTATTTACTCTCTTATCAAAATATGTGTATTTCTACATATTATAGATTTGTATGATTTTCATCTACTCATCTTCAGCTTTCTAACAACTCTAAAATTATGTAATTTAATTGAGAAATGGCTAAAATATGACCACTTTAATCTTTTTGTACATTTGTATATATTATGGATTTGTATGGATTTGCATCAGTTGGCAACAAGTCCTTCTAATCCACAAAATTCAAACAACTAATGTAGAAATAATAAACATTATGTGAAGCAGTACAAGTAAGACTCATCCTAAGGGTCCTAGAATAAGATTAGATGGTCAAAGGGTATTCTTCCCAATAAATAGACAATCCTATTAAATTCTAAAAAACAGATTCATCAGACTAGAACAGAATTGGACAGGATCAAGATAGCATAGAGTATCCTGATACTGTAGAGGACAATGATAATAACAAATGGAAATGATGAATATAAGTGCTGAGTACACCATAAGACTAGAGAGACAATGATAATCTGGTTGATATACAAACCAGATATATGTAAAGAGGATGGCCACCAAATATAACCAATGATAAGATAAGACAGACAAAGATCTGAGATGAAAGATAAGATGAAAAAGATATGGATAGATAAAAAGATAGTAGCTATTCTATATTTCATTTTGTACTATTGTTATTGCCCATTTATAGTTATATATATTATCTATTGTTCATTATTTATACTATTTTAGAATATTGTTTTCCTTCATTTCTTCAATCCTGTAGAATGTGATTCATTATAGTTACCAAGTCCTAAGAAATGCTTAGACTATAAAGCCTTGTATTTGTGCTTTGCAATACCATCTTTCTATCTATCCATATATTTTTCATCTCATCTTTCATCTCTGATCTTTGTCTGTCTCACCTTATCATTGGTCATACTTGGTGGCCATTCTTTTTATATCTGGTTTGTATATCAATCAGATTATCATTATCTTTCTGGTCTCATAGTTAGTGTTTAAAAGTCCAGTTAGGTCCAGTTTTTTGACCTTATTTGGCATAACCATAACCTAACTGGCCATGGAAACTTTGAAATAGGGTTATAACTGGATCTTAACCACAAAAAACCAGTTATGACCAGCTTTTGAAAACTGGTTATTCTCATGGGATCTACACTTAGTCATAGTGAAATGATATATTCTATGGATCATTAGCTACATATCCATCCTTTGGTCGCATCATCTAGTATAGATTCAGCTGAGATATGAATATTTTAAGATAACATATCAATTAACTAGATTAATATTAGTACTAATGTAACAACTGACTTTTCCTGTGGAATTTATACTTGAATATAGTTAGATGAACTATTCTATAGATTATTATCTACCTTTGGATTATTTTTTGAGAGATAAGAAAACATGTGAATGAATTAGATTTAGAAAAGTAAATCTAAGTGTATAAAGTCAGGAAAAATACTAGAAATTCCAAAAATATTAGGGAAGATAGGGGGAGTGGCTATGTACCCCCTGTAACTGGTTAATGACCAGTTATGACCAGTTTTTTACAGTTATGAATTTTTCCATATTGTTTATAATTGTCATATCCATACATTTACTCAAGTGTAACTCCACTCCTCCAACCCTATCTCCTTTGATCTCTGGTGTGTTCTCTACAAGGATGTGCTCTGGAGTCTCCAGACTTTGTCTCCAATCTGTTTATGTATGATTCCATTCCATTCTGTATTTAGTTTAGATTCACTTTAGACTTTATCCACACTACGTATGCTTCCACAGCTCCAGCTTTCTGTTATCCAGGATACAGCTCTGGAACACTTTGATCTCTGACTCTGTCTTATTCATCTTTTACCAATCATTTCTAATTCTTCATGACTCATTAGTTTTGACTCTATATATAAACTTTGTACTCCAACCCTTGTACTCTAGTCTGAATATCCACCAAAACATAACTTCTCTTTTGTCTCAGTTTCTTCTCCTTAAGACTTTACTCTGACCCTCTGATCCTCTGACCAAATACCTAGGACCAGACTTCAATGAGGGAGCACCACATATGATGAAAGCAATATCCCTTCCATCTGATGTAACTCTAGAGTTTGTATAGTTTTAACAATAATCTTAACTGTAACTGCTCATAACTAGTTATAATCAGTTATGCATAATTAGCTACAATCTGTTACAGTCCAGTTAGGTTACAGTTATTTGAAGGTTATGTGACTTGACTTCCAAACACTATGTATAGTGCACTTAGCAATTATATTTGTCATTTCCATTTGTCATTGTTATTGTTCTCTATTGAGATATTTAATTCTATCCTAATCCTATCCAATCCTATTCTAGTCTGATGGATCTGCTTTTTAGAATTCAACAGGACTGCCTATTTATTAGAGAAACTAAAACCCTTTGATCATCTAACCCTACTCTAGGACCCCTGGGATGAGTCCTACTTGCACCCTTTTACATAACATTTATTATTTCTACATTGGTTGTCTGAATTTTGAGAATTAGAAAGGCTGGTTATCAACTGATGCAAATCTATATAAATTAACATTATACATAGGATATAGTATGAGTATAGATATGGGTAGGTATTGGTATTGGTCTACATTTTGGTACTCATAGACAAACCCATACTCATGATGGTGGGTATGGGTTTTCCCATGAGTATGATATGACTGATGTGAGTATAAATACTTTTCAATCAACATTATCTATTATTGTAAATAGATCATTTTTAGTTTCAAATAAATAGTAGGTATGTAGGAGTATCATGGGTAAACCCACTATGGGTATGGGTATGGGTAGGTACAAGTATGGGTATGAGCTCAGATACTCAAGGGTTACCCATACTATATCCTAATTATATACAAATACACAAAAAGAATAATTAATATTATATTAAAATATTTTGAGAGTACTTAAAATGTTATGTTTCATGCAAGAATAGTATATTATTTAATATCATCACATCAGATAATATAAGATAACATCTTGAAGTCATTTCAAAATATATGTAGTAATATTAGATTACCTTTTATGATATCATAAAATATTATTTTTGCATGTCTATTCCATATTATCTAATGTAAATAATTTATCACTTAAAATATTAAATATTCCATACTATAAAACAAATTGGGATAATTTAATATTATATATGTACTCAGCCCCTGGTGGCCACTGCAGTGACCTTGTTCCCATGGTCACCCCAGTGGTGGCATGGTGACACCACAGGCAGAAATACATTGCACGCCCCCATGTACTCACACTTGAACACAACACAACAAATGGGAGGAATGCCGACAGGAAAGGGGGAGGGGAAGTGACGTGTGATGATGACAACAGCAACCCCAGACCCCCATGCAGCCACCACACAAACAGGGGATGGGCTCAGTGGTGTGTCGTGCGCTCTCTCTGCTACCCCCTCCTCCTCAATTGCAACCCCCAACCTACCTTATCGCAGACCTATCCATCGCAGACCATTGGACAGAGAGATGGATAGATGAGAAGGAACAGATGGTGGGACGCGATGCAAATATTGCTGCAAGCGTCATGAATGCTGCAACCATGACAATGACGCTCAAGACGAGAGTGATTGATGGTTGAGGTGCCATATGACACAAATGACCTGTGAGTGGGGTCATACCGCATGTGGAGAGGAGCCACTGATGTTGACATGTTGCCTTTGTCTGCCATGCACACTCGCCTGCAGGGAAAACAGGCATTGTGAGGAGCTGGTTGCAATAGTCCAGTGATAGCCCGAGAAGTGGCTGTACCAGAACACCAAGTGCTGTCTCACCTTGAAGACGAACATGGACCGGATGTATGGTGTCCTCCTCAACCACATGTTCAGCTTCACAAAGGAGATGGAGGTCGTTTGACCCCTCTCTCCTCCTCCTCCTCCTCCTTCTCCTCCTTCTCCTCCTCCTCCTCCTCCTCCCCCTCCCCCTCCTGACAGCCAGCCTGGGCCATGGCAGGAGGTGGAGATGCAAGAACTTGAACTGGGTGACAAGGAAGAGCTCACCAGAAGCCTAGGCAGTGGATGAGCAAGCCCCAGCATCCAGCTAGAGGATAACCAATGCATGGAGTCCACTGGGGACTGGGGCAACTGGGATGACCATGCCCCACCTGAGAGCATTGAGATGGACGTCTATGTGATGTTTATCTCCTCCGACACCAAAGAGCAGTGAAATGTATACATGGTTGAGGTCCTGCATGTCAGCTGGGTCAATGTCCACATGCAGGAGTGGGAGGCAGACATGGAGTAGCTGATTGATAAACTGGCCATGCAGGCCCCTCAGATCAAATGTAGGCATGCTCATTGAGTCTGGCCATGCCATGTCACTCACATGGACTTCCCACTAAAACCAGATGTGACGGAGATCTCATACCCTGACCCATTGCACCCTGAGTACAGCCACCATCTGAGGGCAGCCACTGCACGCTTTGGCATCCTCAACACCTGTGCTGATGTGCTTACCATGTGTGTCTCAGCCGACAACACGCTCAAGCTCACAGTCTCCTTCCACCCAATGCCGTCTTCATCTGGACCCCCCATCTGCAGGCCTGCCAACCAGCCCCAGCCTGCAGTCATGGTGAGCAAACCAGTGCCGGTCTCCCTGGTCATCCAGTGGCTGAGGGAGGTGGCTGAAATGCAGGAGGGCTATGCCACATTTAAGTGAGGCCAGCACTATGTGCAGATGAATGCCAGCATTGTCACATCCTGGTAGTTTGCTGCCACATTCTCAGAACATTACAGCTGGATGGTGTCCCCAGTGCAGGCCCCCTCAGGCCATGGCTGCAGGCAAAAGCGTGCGAAGCTGATATGGAAGAGTGAGGTCCAACAAGCACTGGGCATTGGTGCCACATGGATGTCTGAGGCAATGCAGGCAGTCACACTCATGTGCAAGTACAGCGAGGGTGGTCCTTCACCAAGGCAACACATCATCAACACCTGTGGTGACCAGACAGTCAAGAATGGGGTGCATGCACTGCTGTCCAGGCTGAGGGAGGAGGACTGGAAATAGTTTTGAGTTGGTCATGTTTCAAAAAGTTCCAAGTTTCTTGTCAGACCAGTGGGACAGCTTGTCCTACACTTTCATGTACAGTACAGGCATTACAAAATGTGTATGAAGTAGCATTATGGAGTCCCAGCTCAGGGATAGTTTCTGGCAGCCACCAGAACAGCATTGTAGCCTGCACTATGGTCCTTCTGAAGGTGATCACAGAATGCACGGACCCTGCCAAGATTGGCTGGGTTGCTCTCGTATTTCTCCTTGATGAACCTGAGTGCCAGGGGCATATTCCAGTTGGGCTTGGCTGTCAACTCTTGGATGAGTGTGACAACCTTTGCACACCTTCCCCCCTCAGTCTTCAGGCTGCCCTCATTTCTCCGCCACTTTGCACCCCACCACTCTGCAAGCTCTCAGGTGGAAAGATGTCCTCCCAAACCCTCAATATGTTCTGTCCACAGCTCTGTGATCATCTGGACTAGTTGGTATCAGTAGAGGGGCAGCCAATCACTGTCCCTCCACTCCCACTGATGGGCATCAAGGTGTTCCCGGCCATAGTGCCTTGTGAGTGCCCTCCAGATCTCTGAGCATGGGTCCAATAATAGGACTGACTCATCAGAGGGCTGAGGCTCAGAGTCAGGCACTGAAGCTTAGGGAAGGGGAGTCTGACCTGAATGTGAACACTACCATCATCTTGAGGTGGACTTGTGGCTGCCTGTGGAACAGGGCAGCTGGCAACCACCAGCCCAGCATCACCAGTCTGGGGTGGACTCACTGTGGACATCCACTCTGGTTGTGTGGAAGGGCCCGATGGCTCAGATGTCAGTGGCAAAGAGACAACTGAAAGCCAGTCAGTCAGTCAAGCATTGAGCCACCATGCCATTCTGACAATCATGCACACACCTGGTGATCCTCTTCTTCTACTCATGGCTCTCTGACCTCTTGGCTGTCGGAAGAGTTCATCAAGCAGCATGTTCTGTGTGGCAATGTGCTTCTGTACCTTGAGATGAAGAGCCTCATTCTCTACTCACTGGGCTTGCTGCTCCAATGACAGGTTGGTGACAATCCCTTGCAGGCTTGCAATGAGGTGCTGTGGTAGGTTCTGAAAGGCAAGGTGGGAGGCCTCCTCCGCACTTGCCACCTGTTGGACTGACTGGCTTGCAAAGGCATGAAATTGCAGAGTGTTGAATGGATGAAACTGGAAGACAGGAAGCTAAGGATATCAGGAATAGAGGACAGCCCCATCCTGAAGCAGAACAGTGCGGAACCAAGCAAGGACAGAGAGGAACTGCTTTAGAGCAATGTCAGTTGACAGCGATGACTTCTGAACATGGTCCTGCAGCTCCACCAGGGCCAACTCCACAAAAGGAAAGATCTAGCTGAGCAGATCTCAAGAGGGAACTATAGGCATTTGGGGCATGTTAGCAACCATCCAGCCATCCATAGCAGCCAGTGATTTACCCAAACAGCCACATGAGAGCATATACTCCTCAGGGTGGTGACCATTGTATATCCCAGCCCCTAACAGGGCATCCAGGGGGGATGCATAATCATAGACAGAATTGAACAAGCCACTCTTGTTCCATCCACCAAGGGCCTTGGTGCCACTTGTGCTGGCGCCATGTGCATGTGTGGTCAGGGCTGCATAGTAGTGGCCCATATGGGTCTTCTTTGTTATGTCAATGTCATTCTTCTTGTGCATTATCATAATGCACTCATGATGGTCTGCAGGCACATAGAGTGTTATAGGTGCTTACTATCATATGACATCTCTTTTGTGGTAGATCCAGCATAGAACATGTGGTGGGAGTACCACTCCCAGTGTCCATACTCACCATACTGCTCGTTGGCAAAGTCAGGGGAGAAGCTCGGAGGTGGGCAGTCCAGGACATGGAAGTGCCCAAAGAACATGAGTGTGAGGGCTCCAACAGTACAGAGCTCCACTTGGTGGTGTTGGATGACACCATGTTCATCTACACACGTGTATGTGTCTGATGTGCACTCAGTCAGTGAGGCTACACAAGCAAGGCATGCCTTGACCCACCAGAGGTGGTCCCAGCAGCTTTGATGGCCTGCGACCTCTTGATCCTGCTTGGCTCGTTGTGCTTCAACATGGACTCAAACACGCAGATGTGCACATTCTTTTGAAGGCTGACCCTGGTCTCATGGTCCCTTGGATACTCGTGCTCATGATTAAGCTGGTGATTCTCCAGTGCATTGATGACCTGGGCGATGTGAGACTTGCCCAGCAAGGAGCCTTTGATTGTCTCAGACTTGCTGCCACACTTGAGCTGCAGAGGAGAGCTTGAGTCAGCAAGGCCAAGAGTGGTCACCAATCCGACTTGCAAGACATACCTTCTTACGAGTGGACTTGTGATGGAGGAATGCTGCCATCTTGGCAGCAGTGATGGGGAATGCAGGCAGCATTGCTCGCAAGGGGTCGCTCATGGCAATCCATGACTATTCCTGCTCGAACCATGTCTGATAGTTCTGTGCCTGGCAGGGGTAGCTCTTGGCCATGCTCTTGCCTTCCATCTCCTTCTGTCCAATCTTGATCTGGATGTCATGTGTCTCCTGCTCAAGCAGCGCCAACAAGTGCTGTGTGCATGGCAAGATGACCACAGCCACTGCAAGACTACCATGCTAGCCCCCCACCTGACGAGAGGCACTTGTTGACAACACAGAGGCCTGGGGCTGCTCAGCCACATGTGAGCAGACCGTCTCACCAGCAGAGGAGGGCAGGTTCACAGGGTGAGTGGGAACGCTCAGTTCACAGTGTGTGTGAGCGTGTTTTGCAGCGCACTGCAATGGCAGGTCTGAAGGGAGCGAGGGTGATGGGGCACATCGGGTGGGTGCCATGTTGGTTCAATGGGCATGTCAGTTCGATGTGCAGGGTTGTGGTTGAGTGTGGGTGCACAAAGGGTGCTCTGTGGCCTGACATGGTGTCTGCTGTCATTGCCAAAATGGCCAAGCTAAGGAACAGATGTAAAATGTGAACCAGGTAGAGTGAAGGAAGTGAAGAGAGCAGAGCATGACTCACCTCAGCTGATGAGCACAACAAGCAGTGCCACCTTGAGTGGACAGACCAGATGGATCAAAAGGAGTGGATGTGGGTAGCTCACAAAATGCCTGATCTCTTCAGTTGTTCCATAAGGAGATAAGGAAATAAGGGAGAGAACAGACAAAGAGAAGGAAAGAAAAGTCAATGAACGAAAAGATTGAAATGAATGAAAAGTACTCAGCACTCGAGTGGACAGACCAGACCGATTGAACAGAAACAAGCAGGGGGGGGGCACTCATAAGTGCTAGTAAGTGCTTGGTTGGAGCCAAGGGTGAATGGGTGAGGTGGTAGTGGAAGTAGATGAGGTGAGGGTGATGCAGGGAAATGCCATGCTAGCCTGTAAACAGCATTGTCAGTAAGTGAGGTGAGGGTAAGTACAAACCACATGTATCATTGCTGGAGAGTGGATGCAGACAATGACCATCACACCCCCTCTTTCAACTCTACCACCACAAGCCACAAGGGTAAGAGCAATGAAATGATGTGTACATATCATCATGCCCTGTGCCAGGCCCCACCTCCACCTGTTCCACCAGCCCAAACTGATAAAGGACTGAGGGTGACTAGCCAAGGTTGGGATCAACTCAGGATGACTTTGCAGTCCACTGTGAGTAACCAATGATGATATTAGAGGTATAGAGCAAAAATACAGTACCTGCAGTCCACTGTGAGTAACCAAAGAGACTCAGAGTGGACTTGCAGGGAAGTGTGCGCTTCAAGTAAATACTAGCAAACAACTGGTAAGCCACATCAG
>JBBPNZ010001223.1:0-10379 GCA_038091195.1 Phylloporus rhodoxanthus
TTAGGGAGTATATAAGGTAATCTCATAGCAATTTTCAAGTACTCTGGTGCTGTTTTCCATTTACTACATTCAATCAAAAGAATGAGTATACTAGAATTTATTAGGGGTTTGTGTGATTGGGTGACCTTAAGTGATTTCCCACAGTCATAGATGACTCTCAATTCATAAATAATCATGATATGGATGTGTTAGACCATGATTGAAACACTAGAACATACAAGAGAGCTTATTCTATAGCTGAATTGTACAAGATGATGTTAAAGAGAAACAATGAATTTTATAGTGGTGGCTGTGGGTAGAAAAGGGTATGAGCACTCTGACATAATGTTTACATGTATATCTTTGTTTGTAGTGCCAAATAACAGCACCAATCCCTTTATTTCATAAAGATCCCATGGTTTATATCAAAAGTGACAAAAGTGTTCTAATGATATGTCATTTTAAAATAGTCATATCTCCACAATTTCTGAGCTGAATCACATGGCCAAGGCACCAACAGGTAGCTAGGGGTGTGTACTATTATTTGTTCAGCCACTACTAAGCAAGATTCCCACAGGTGTTTGCAGTGTGCTTCACATACTGTATCTAGGTTAGGCATTGGAACGGTTTTGGGAGTCACTGTAGAAGACTTGCTAGGAAAAGGCACAACTCTTGGATTCCACAAGGATACAAGACGAACTATTCAAGGATAGGCTACGGTACTACTCCATCCCCAACAATGTCTTCAGTTTCACCATATCCTCCTTCTGCGAGTCCAGGTATCAGCTAGCCTTGAAAGCCTGGATGATTAGCTCTGCCAGAAATGCCTGCATTGATGCCATTCTAGCTTTGAGCCTGAGGATTGTGAGTCTTGCATCTGCAAGCATTTTTGGAGACAGACCTATGGAAGGAAGAGGTTGAGGGGGAGCAATAGGAACTGATGAGAGATGGTCAGACACGGAAGGAGTGGGAGGAAGAGGTTGAGAAGGAACAGAAGGAATGGGTGGGAGACAGACAGGGATGGGAGGAGCAGTGAGGACAAGAGGAGCAACAGGAACCAGAGAGAAACAGTGATCTTCAGGAACAGCAGTAGAAAGAGATAGAAGAGATAGGTCAGGAGATCAAGGCCTCTTCCAAGGAGTTTCATCGTCATCAATGTCGGAAGGGTTAGGGAGGAAAAGAGGTTCACATTGAGAGGATGGTACAACAATTGATGAAGCAGCAACAGTTTGGGCCTTGCAAGAAGGAATGACAATCTTGGTGGACGAGGAAGCTATGTACTGTATAGCATGATCAGCATGCAGGACAACATGGAACAATGTGTTACACATACTAGGTGCCTTGGCCATTTCTTTCCCCTTTCCCTTCCCTTTTACACCCCTTCCACACAACTTGTCACATCGACTTTTCTGCTTGCCACATGGATCATATGTTCTGCCTAGGACTCCAATGCATGCACATTTTGCCTTGGCACATGCTTGACCTTGTTGGTTCTGACTGAAGGGGCTTTAGTCTCAATGATTTCAATGGAGTCGTCATCATTGTCATCTTCATCCTCATCATCCAAAGGAACTGGGGTATGCTAAGTACAAGTATCATGGACAGGCCCTCACAGACACGTCAACATGTACCTTGCACTTTCGAACAGTCATCCGCACACCATGGCATATCTTCAATAGAGGGTTGGATGTATCAGCCAATCTGGTTATATTGCTCGGAGTGTTTGACATTGAAGGCCCCACTGAACTTGAGGTCAGCAGCCCCATTGGCTTAAACAACCTCTTCTGTTCTGCAGCCTTGGCTCTCCACTTCTTCATGAATGGGTCCATAGACTCCATCACTTGGATCACAGGACAGTCAAGCTGAGTGAGCAGGTTGAGTTCCCTTGCTGCCTGCAACACACCCAACATGCATTCCTGAAAAACTGATCAGTACCATTGGAGTGTTCTTCATAAACATCGATATGCACAAAACAATTCCCCCATTCCTTTAGCCACAACTCTTGGTCCTCTTGCAACTCCTCTTTATCATCTAGGTATACTTTGGTGATGACAATGATTTGCTTGTTAGCCACTCTCAACTCTTTGGCTGCAAGCACTATTGGATTGTCAAAGGCAGGCAGTTCATTGAGTGTGAGCACATCTTCAAGACTATACATGATTGGAGGTGATGGTGGTAGAAGAAGAAGAAGAAAGATGAGGTGTGACACGTGAAGCCCCACTCTTATGCAGTGTGGTCCACATTGTTCTCAGTTTGAAGTCAGTGAGGTCATGTGACCAACTGAGGACGGTCAGTATCAAAGACCCCCTTGGATGTAGGAGCCCGCAGCTGCCTATGGTCAAAGAACCCCTATCTTTTGCATTTCAATCATTATCGAAGATGTCCACTATCATGTCTAGTCCATTTCCAGGAAGTCCCAAAGAGTCTAAAGTGCGTGTTCCTGACCAAACGTATCTGAAGGACATTGAACCTTCCAGACTTCAAACTAATGTGTCACTTTGTTTTACCAATTGGCCATTTGTCTTGATAGAGCTTGTATCATGTTGCAGTCTGTTGTGGTGGATTTACAGTAGTGGTGACCATAGGCAGGCAAGAGAAGAGTTAGAGTGGGCAGCATTCTCGAATGGTCAGGGATGTTTGTGTTTCACTATAGAGTCTATGGTCTACCCAAGGACTATAAAACCTGAAGCCCTTGATAGGAAAAGGGGGATCTTTTTGGGACTTTTCTTGCTCAATTCTGAGAGACAACTATTTTCCTTTGACTTTCTACTTGACAATGCATTACTGAAAACAGTCGTAAGTCTACCCTTCTCATTTATACATCCACCTTGAATCCCTGGGGACGAGTTTACCCTCACACCCATACTTCTATTTTTCCACATCGTCGACCTAGGATTGCCTAGTGACACTACTACTAACCCATTTCTATATTCTTCACTAGTATTCTCAGGAAGATGATCTTACAGGAACACACTCTCCAATGAACCACTATTCACCCCTCCTCTGCCTATTTACTATCCTGTATTAGTTCATCTGGCACTGCCAAGGTGCATTGGACCACTGTGATCCAAAACACTCCTACTAATGTTACTTACTCTTACTGCAAACATAGTAGCCACACCATTGATCACTACTAGCTCAAGAACAAGAAACTGTCTTCTGATACTTCTGGATCTTCTGGACTGTATCAGAAATGAGCTATAGGAAAAGGACAGAAGGTTAAAGCCTATGAGTGCCATGTATGTAATAAGACATATAAAGGTACTAATAAAGGTAAAAACAAGGCAGAAGCTCATTTCACAAGTGATGACATTGATCTTGCTTTCATGGTCATCAATGTCGATCAAAATGACCTTGAAATGCTTGATGCATTACCAATGCCTGCACTTGCAACCATTGAGGAAGAATTGGAAGAAGTGATATGGGAGGATACATACATCCAGGATGATTACCAGGATGACTCCACAGTTGTGTATACCCTGAGTCCTTTTCTTGCAACTTTCTCTCATTTCTTTTCAACCTTTCAGGTATCAGTCAGACCTGTCTCTCATTGAGACAATCACAACTCTAGCATAACCACTGGAACCAAGACCTTCCTGGAGAAACACATGACAGGTATCAATGAATGGACATGGAACAAACTATTTCAGAGATGTAAGAAGAACTCATATGGGATGATGGAAACATAGTTTGAATTCTAATCAGTTTATTATATAGGACAGTCATAATGGACCAACTGGTTATTTTGACCAAGAATATGACAACTCTTTTGATCTGTATTTTTCTGGAATGGGAAAATCAGAGACCAACCAAACTTCCACTCAAGACTATTGGATGGTTGATAGTAGTGTAACTAACCAATCACCCCCTATCTTGAAGATTTTATCTCCTTAAGTGATGGGGAGAAAAATTGTGAAGTTGTTAATGAAATGACTATGAAAATGACTGGTCCTAGACATGTTATTATCAAACCTGGAGACTGAGATCCAATTATCTTATAAGATGTGTGGTATTCACCTGATTCCCCACACTGATTATTATCATTACCAGCACTCACCAAAATTGGATATACTGCCAAGATCACTCAAAGAGCTACTATTATTCAGAACAAACATGGCCAAGAGACATTACAGACACTTGCTTTCTCACCTCTTGGTGGACTACATTTGTTTCAGTTATCTCAGATAAACCAATGGAAAGTCAAACCATATCTTTACAGGAAGTGAATTCAATTTGCTTATGGCATTACTGCTTTGGACATGCATCACAAAATGTCTTATGAAATGTGCACAAAACCTGTTTAGGAATTGACTCCTTTACAAACACTCCTGCTACCCCTTTTTGTAAGGGATGTGCATTAGGAAAGCACACTGTCAAGACCAGGTCAACTTCTGAGGGAACTTCAGAACTCCAGAGTTTTGGTTGGAAGGGACTATGGCTTCATTGTATGTGGTGCACCCTTGTCAATGTTGTGTCCCCGAATTTGATCAGAGGGTCAGAGATCGGAGATGGATGTGAGTGGAGGAGTGGAATCTGAAGGATTAGAAGGGGTTGGTAAGTAATGAGGAAGACGGAGATCAGAGGAAGAATATGCCAGAGCACTGCAATGGGTATTACAAAACTGGAGCTATGCTCACATAGGTACAGAGACAGACTAAGAGTGGAGCTAAACTAAATAAGAATGGAATGGAATGGAACATAAGAGGAATAGAGATAAAGTCCAGAGACTCCTGGTTGTGTCTTGGTAGAGAACGCACTGGAGTTCTGAAGGAGAGAGGTCTAGAGTAGCAGAGGTAGCAGAGTTGAACTTAACTCAAAATCATACATATGACACACACTCAAATCTCTTATCCAGAATCTTCTTCTTATGCCCCAGCTGTTCTTGCACTGGTTCACACTGATCTTCTCGAAATGCCACTTATTTCCTGTAATCATCATAAATGGATAATTACCTTTTTGAATGATTACAGCTCCTATGCATGTGTTGCCTTTCTTAAATGGAAATTAGATGCTTTTTCTGCTTTCAAGGCTTATCTAGCTATGGCCAAATGGTCTACTGGGACATCTCTTGTCTCTTTACATTTAGATTGAGAGGGAGAATATTTGGGACAGGATTTCCAATCATTCCTCACTTCAAAGGGATTTTACATCAGAAATCTGTTGCCAGAGAACCACAACAAAATGGCCAAGCAGAACACTTCAATTGCACTTTGCTGGACAAAGTAAATGTAATGTTGCAACATGCATGTTTTCCGAAATCATTTTGGCAAGATGCAATGGAAACTGCTGTATACATCTACAATCGACAACTCATGTGGAGATTAAAGTGGTATACCCATATTTTCTTATGGGACTCCAATGTAGAGAAACTGGACATCTCTGGTTTTAGAGTATTTGACTGTCGTGCTTATGTCTTCATTCATAAAGAAGACTGTAAAGACAAACTCTCTCCTAAAACAAAGGAGATGATTTTCATAAGATATCCACAAGGAACTAAAGGATATCATTTTTATGATGCTCAAGACTGAAAGATTGTAATCAAAAGTAGTGCCACATTCAATGAATTCTCCTTCCCTAAATGTTCTGAGGAGTATAACAAACCTGACCTTGAGATTATCCCTGATGAAGACAATGACAATCTGAGATATCAAGATGAACTGGAAAAGGAAGATAAGGATGCTCAAAATCCTATTCCACTACAGATCAATATATATCCAGATGATCCACAATCTAATCAAGATCCTTATCTGGAACAACAATCAGATGACCAACTATCACCTCTGAGAACTCCACCTCCTAGACCACCTTCACCTCCCCACACTCCTTTCAGACCTCCTAGACCCCTAGAATTTTGGAGATCACATTAAATCCAAAGACCTAGATTCTTGGAAGGAAATGTCTATAGAGAAAGAAGAGCAGTAGAGATCAAAAGAACAATACAAGAAGATGATCAGGAACTAACTGATCTTGGATCTAAGGAGATGAGTGCTCATTTCATAAAAACTCTGATGTCAATGGCAGTACTAGTATTTGATATACCAAGACAATACAAAGATATATTCAAACTGCCTAAAGATACTGTAATCAGAAGGATTGGTTTAAAGCCTGTGATGAGGAAATGAAGTCTATAAAAGACAGAAGAGTTTGGGATCTTACGGATCTTCCACCAGATCATAAATCTATCATGGGAAGATGGGTGTTTGTCAAGAAAAGTAACAGGTGAACTAAGACATGCTTTATTACTAAGGGATTTACTCAAATCTTTGGAATAGATTTTGAGGAAACCTTCTCTCCAGTTACAAGATTTGAAACAGTACAACTGTTACTTACTCTAGCTGCACTCAAAGATTGGGAAATAGAGGCACTAGATGTGAAGACTGTCTTTCTCTTTGATGATCTTGATGAAAAGATCTATATGATGCAATTAGAAGGTTTTGTACAAAAAGGCAGAGAGACTAAGATTTGCAGGTTGTGAAAAGCAATCTATGGCCTCAAACAAGCTATTCTACAATGGAACAAAGCTTTACACAAATCACTTCTTCAGATGGGATTCAAACAAATTCACTATGATCCAGGAGTCTATGTCTACTTTAATAAAGATGACATTATCATTATGTTGATTTATGTTGACAATACTCTCTTCATCAGAAACAACAAAACTCTAATCCTATGGAAGAAACAGGATTTCCTAACTTATTGGAAAAGTCAAGATATGGGAGAAGCTAAAGAATATCTCAGAATGAGAATTACTAAAGACCAGACAAAATGGACTTTGAGACTGGATCAAATTGCATATGCCAAAAAGGTAATTGAGCAATTTGAACTGCAGAATTGTAGACCAACCCATGTTCCTCTACCATCCAGATATAATCTCCAATCATCAATAGAAGAATTGAATGCTTTACTTTGAAGCTGCTATCAATCAGTCATTAGATCATTGCTTTACATCATACTTAGAACACAGTTTGATTTAGCCTTTTCAGTAATCAAGATGTCACAGTTCTCCATGAATCTGATGGAAAAACATTTGCAACATGCATTATACATTGTGTAGTACCTGGCAATGACCAGAGATCTACAGTATGCTTAATCTATCAGGGGAATTCCAGATCAGGTTTCCTTGCATACAGTGACACTGATTAGACTGGAGACATTGACACATGCTACTCTACAACCAGCTATTGTGTGTTCCTTGCAGATAGCATTGTTTTATGGCCATTGAGACGACAACAAAAAGTCATGCTGTTATCCATTGAAGAAGAATATGTGAGAATAACCAAAGTTGCTAAGCAACTCACTTGGATCAAATCACTTTTTGCCAAATTTAGAATTGAAGTACTACCTTTCCACCTATATGTGGATAATCAAGGTGCTATTTTCTTAGCATCTAACCTAGCACAAGAAGGATGCACCAAATTACATAGCCATTGCTTATCATTTCATTTGAGAAAGCATTCAAGAAGGTTTAATTGAACTCTTCTACAGTATATTGGGACTGAAGAACAAAAAGTGAATATTTTTACCAAGAATCTCACAAGAGATTGCTTTGGAATGATTCAAGATATGATCAGTGTTAAATCATATCTGATGTCATTCTAACCAGACTTTGATCAAGTCCAATGTTGCTGTGTTACAGAATCTTCCTATGCATGTGCAATAGATAAAAGATCATGCTATCCTCCCAGAAACTACATCATTCCACATGGATATTCTTGATCTTGTGCACTACCACCCTATCATTTTTTATGTGACTTTATTCCTTTTTGAGGGATTTTGCCTTTTGAGGCTGACCATAGTTACATATAATCATCCTAGGACTCATGGGACCACCTGAAACCATTATTGCCATGCTTAAATAGCAGTGAGTTATCAATTTTATCCCCTATCTTCACTCCAACTATTACTACCACCATCATGTCCATCCTCACCATCATCACCATGCTCTTTGTTTTCACTCTCATCACCATCACCACCACCACTACCACCTTCCTGTTCCTTCAGGGACAGAGACTCTTTTTGAATCAGATGAGTAGCTATGGGGTGATCAGTATTAACATATCTATTTGCATAGGAGGTGTTGAGAAGTGGAGGATGAAAATCAAGCAATCAGCCCAAAACCCCTATAACTTGGGTTGGGGAGTGGACAGTGACTGGAACAAACAGTCATCATCCTAGGCAGTGGATACCAAATGGGGTGGAGAGGATTAGCCCTCCTCCATTTAAGATAGTATATTTATTAATGTACTATTATATTTATTTTATCAAATTGTCATGTTCATTTCTAATGATAAGGAGTGATGAAACCAGAGTTAACTCCAGTAGTAATCAGCACCATCTGGTAATCCAGATGAGATAGGACTTATAAGTCCTATAAGCAGTTAAAAGTACTACTGACTATCAGTAATGACCATCAGTAAGAATTATCAGTATAGACCATACTGATTGTTAGTCATGCTAGTAGTGTCAGTCACACTACTAGTAGAAATCAACATTAGTCATGACAGATTGATTAATAATCAATCTAGATCAAATGACTAAGTGTCTAAGATACATAATGTCAAATAAGATATTTGATATATCTGCTGTGCATTACTGTGCATACTGCAGAGTTATTATAGACCTACTATGCATGCTGCATATTTGCTGTGCACTAACTACACATAACATCATTTACTCCACATCTAGGCACATTCATCAAATCACATGACTGAATAAGGTTTATCAATCAATGATCAACCTCTAAGGCTCTATCCTATCTCCACATATAAATATGGCATGTAACATACATGATTAGATAGACCCTCAATACATTCAATCTTATTGAAGGATCATGTGCTCCTCCTTCAATCACTTTCAAGAACAACCACAGTACTATCCTCAATACTGATACTCTCTATCAAAAAGTAGACTTTGCTAGTACAGTGAGTCTCCACTGTGTGATTCCCACTATTGTTGTCCTTTGCATAACAATGAGATCATCTACTATTGGTGCTGTGCCTCTATTGCACTTTTACTATCTCATTAAGAAGAAGGTGTATGATAAGAACCTTGCAACAGTTGTGGTGATGGGCTTTTAACAATCAGAACAAAAGGTAGAATTGTGCCAGTTTCAACTTGTGGTATGGGTCATTAGTTGATATCTAATGGAGTGCTAGAAGGAGTAAGAGGAGTAGGAATAAAAGCTACTCTGATATTAGTTTCTGGTATCCTAGTAATTGCTTGCTGGTTCTCACCTTCCTGATCATTCAGAGGTGTATCTGGGGAACTACCAGATGTAGCCCCAGTAGAGGAAGATTCAAAGAGAGATAGAGAAGAAGATCTTGGATTTGAGTATCTCGAGGTTGAGTATCTCTTTTTCAAAGGGAAATGTACAGAGAATGGAAATGGTGGACCTCGCTGTCTGTGTGTTAAATATAGCAAGCAGTAGATATGATCAGGATCAATAGAGAGATCACTCTCTTGGAGATTCCTGAAATAGAGTCGACAATAGTGATTGGCAGGTTGTCAAATTAGGACAGAGGGTTTAAGCTTGGTAGATCTGGTAGTGGATGTGGCAACTCATGGGAAAGGAACTATTGGTAGAACTTACAAGGATTATTTCTTTGATCTTAATAGGTTGATTGCAATCATCTGAAAGATGCACTTCTATCAATCTTTGATCAGAATCATGTTCTGTTCCTTGTACAAATGTGAAGACAAAGTCCTGCACAATAATCTCATCCTAATCAAGAGATGAGACTATATACTAGTTCATCTATCCTACATTGTTATAGGTATGGGTGACCGTCTGCATGGAAATATGTCATGTGAGGAGTTCAATTAAGAACTCTTCTCCATAGCATTCTTTGATCCTAGAAGTGAGAGCCTCAAGCTCTACTAGTGCCTCATACCTGTTTGACATATTGAAGATATCAAGTGACAGTAATCTTACTCAAAATGGTTTAGGTGGGGCTTATAACCTAATAAGATGGTAAAAGTGCAATAGGGGCACAGCACTAATAGTAGATGAGCTTGTTGTTATGTAGAGGACAACAATAGTGGGAATCACACAGTGGAGACTCACTGTACTAGTAGAGTCTATATCAACAAATCACTGATTTTGACATAGTGCCACAGTGCACACAGTGTGTACAGTGTCATACAGTAGCTCAAATAAGTGTCCCAATGTTGGGGCATTTTGAAAAGACTTGACATTTGCAAAAGAACCAAAATGTGTTAGCTCTAACTCTTGCAGAGTCATCAATAGTCCTAGCCCTTGTCCTAAAGATGAGCCCTTAGTCATGTGATTTGGTTGCCATGGGATTGAGATATAACCATTTCAAAATGACATGTCATTGGGACACTTATTTGACCATGATGTTATCAGTCATCATTTGATAAATAACATAATGTTCTGATGG
>JBBPNZ010001224.1:0-10366 GCA_038091195.1 Phylloporus rhodoxanthus
GATCAGTGGAGGGACTAGAGGGTAGAAATTATTGAACTAGCAAGAACAGGTACAAGGACAAAATGTAAGAGGCAGCTGAAGGCAAGGAACAGCTATGACAAGACTTGGTAGGAAGTAGTTAGATAAGATATTAATGCTTGGCCTGAATCCACATGACTCACCAAGAGCAAGGCAGACTACAAGAGAAAAACCAGAGATAGATTAGTTAGCAATCAGTGTTTGATACCATGCAAAGACAATGCAATGGAATGCTGAGTCCACAATTGGGGAGGTAATTTTCAATGGTATGAGATGATAGCAGTAACTTGTGGAGAGGGGAGTTGGCAATAGCAGGAGACTGAGAAGACCAGGAAGACTTGGGAGTGGCAACAGGAAAGGTAGAGAAGGAAGTGAGACCAAGGAAATACAGAATGGAAAGGAAATATGAGACAATGCAGAGCAGAGGTATCCTAGACAGAGGAGAAGACAGGTAGAAGGATGAAGCAGAGGTAAAGATTGGGCGATGGTTCAAAATACAGCAATTTTTGGTCGACAGGAATTTGACTATGAGGGATGGGATGCGAGGGCTACAATAGGAAGGAAACATATCGAAAGAATGAGATCGAGAAAGGTAACAGTCCTGCACACTCACGTAGGAGGCGAGTGGTACTATGATGATCACCAGCGCCTTGAATACAGGGAGATGGCACTGATAACAAAGCGAAGCAAAGGGAAAGGGTGATGGCGATGTGCTTTAAATACTGGCGTCCAGGAGGGCTAATGCAGCAGGAGTTGTAGAGCGTGATACCGATCGGACGCAGGATGAGGACGTTGCAGAACCGAACAAGAGAGCCTCGCCAAGTGTATGTCCCATTACGTAACTCCTGCTAACTGTGGAGCCACATTAGCCTAAGATGGGTATACCCGGGTGGTACCCGGGTATGACCACCCGGGTTTGGGATCTGTCCCAACGGTGACCGTGGGTTAGATAGTGGTGGGTACGGGTTAAACCCGGGTATATTCTGCAGGTTACCCGGGTAACCTGCAGGTCATAGGCGTTTGACATAGTAGTAGTAGCGTCGAAGTAACTATTCAACAATGATAACGCTCTCCTTTGCTTTGCCCTTGCTAGCATCTTTCATACGAGCAACCCCAATAGCGTCAACGTCGTGACACGGGGGGCGTGTCGTTGGCGCTGCGCGTTCGCGACGTGCCGCAGCGCTGACTGGAGAGTGGTGCGAGTGGTGGTGGCAGGGGCACGGCGTCATCGTCGTCGCATGTCGCAACGCGCCGACTGGGTGGCGGTAGCAAGGGCGCAGCGTGGACGTGGCGCCGTCGTCATTGCGCATTGCAATGCGGTGATTGGGAGGGATTCTGTTGTCAAATGGCCGTTGGGCTCGTCGATAGCACGGGAGGGTGGGGAGGGGGAGGGGGTGCGGTTGCGCACACGTCGGCGTTGACGCCCTTGCAATGTCGTTGGTGGTGACCGGTGACGGGTCAACGCCGTCCCCATCGTCCCCTCGTCGTGGTGGAAAAGATTGCGGCGTTGAAGCGTTGACATCACGGCAGGGGGGGCGTCATCGTCGTTGCGCATGTCGCAGCGCGCCAGCGGAGGGTGGTGGTGGCAATGGCGCGGCACGGCCGTCATCGTCATGCGCGTCGCAACGCATTGGCGTCGACGTCACAGCAGGGGGACGTCATCCTTGTTGCGCGTGTCGCAACGCGCCAATTGGAGGGTGGTGGAGGAAATGGCCCATCGCCGTCGTTGTACGCGTCGCAACGCATTGGCGTCAACGTTGTGGCATGGGGGTGCCGGGGCGTGTTGTTGGCGTTGGGCTGACTGGAGGGTGGTGCAAGGGGTGGTGGCTGGGGCACAGCATGGCTGTTGTTGTCGGCATTGCACACATCATACTGCAATGGAGTCCATCAGAAGAGAGCTCACCATCACTTTCCTGTACACAAAGGTGACCACAAGTTGATTTTATAGATTCATAAGTACTACTACTCACCAATGATTTTATTGTCTGTCCAATCCCAGACATCTGCATTGGGCAGTGTTCCCTGTTTTGCCCATTTGCACAAAGGGGAATGAATAATGATACTTGGCGAAGAATGCCTTGCCCTGGCTTGTGAGTGAGTATGCTTGGATGGAGAGTCTGGTGGGGTCTGACAAGACATCACACCAAGCAGCAAGTCTGTTGGGATGACCTTCACTGGCTTTATTGCAAAGTAAACTTACCTTTGACGTGTCATACAATTTGTGTCAAGCAGTATTGACATATGGACACCATTCAAGCTGCGGTGTCATTTTCGGGAGCGGAGCAACCTGACCGTTCCTCCTGCAAGTACTTGGTTCATCAGGTCACTGCAGTGTGCTTCAAGTCTGAGCTGTCTTGGTGGAACCCAACAAACTTGGTAGCAATTGTTGAGTCTGTTCACTGCTTGACAGTCAGTGTGCCAAGTGAGCACAGTGTAATAAGTGTGATTTAGCAGAATTGACATGACATCTGCGTCGGTCGAATTTTACTACCCCTGTGACCGCGGGTATACCCGGGTTGGACAATTTCCGTCCCCCATACCCGGGCTAAGGGCTCCCTGGGTACCCGTACCCACCCGTAACCCACCCGCTGCCAACCCGCAGGTTACCCATCGCAGGTTACCCGGGTACCCTCCTACCCACCGTAGGCCCTAAGCCACATTGATCTCCCGAAGCCAAAGAAGTAACCCAGTCCCATTCCAAGTTCATTCCCTACTCAAACTAGTTTCTTCGTTCAGCTTACTGATTCCCTCGTCCAGCTGCTTATATAGTATGAGGCCAAGTTTGCCGTCAGTGCGCAGCCCATGTTCGCCTTCCACCTTCTCACCGCGGCCGTGGTGACAGCAACCCAAGTCTCCGCCTTCCAACCCGGCGCCGACTACGACGTCTACAAGACGACCAATCTCTACAACTGCACAGGCCGCGTTCTCGTGTCCAACGTTACCGCACGCAACGCCGCCGATACTCTCCCGCAGATCGCGGCCGTTGCGGGGAAGGCCTGGGAGCAATGGTCCTTATCCATGCATGGGACCTTCCCGGTCGTCCTTCGCTGGAACCAAGGTGACCCGAGGTCTGCGCCGTCGCCTGCTCGCTTTGACGTGCTCTTGGACATCAATGGGACGACCGTGCAGCGTACGGTCGATGGTGATCTGTCGTACGCCGACAGCGAGCATGTCCATAAGATCGCGATTGGCGACAACGTGCTCAGCTGGGACGCGGACGCGCTGTGGTACAACGTGTCCGTCTGCATCGAGGGGTATCAACTCACGTTGAATTCGTTTTCGTGCGTGTGTCACGCTACGCTGGTGTATGCGACTGACCGCATTTCAGCGCGACACGCGATGCGTTCCATCCAAACGTTGCATTCCACAACGGACTCCTCGACCAGTCTGGGGCCTGGTTTGGCTCCATCCCATTGATCCGTGGTCATGTGTAAGTGCTACCGTCTCTGGAACGAGTGACAACGACTCACGATACGCAGCACTGGGAGCCTGTCCACCCCGACCCAGGAAAACATCACTCTCGACGGACTGACCGTCTTGCGACACATGTTCTCCGAGAGCCCGTTGTTGGACTACATCGACAGGTACACAGGCGGGACCCTCTGGGGATACAGTACAACCTTTTACGACACCCACGTGTTTTATCAAACCGAAAAGACCAACGGGACAGGTGCGTCGCGCCGCGCGTTCGTTTGACTCGACTCACTCTTTTTAGTCCATCAAGCGGCGTACCTCGCTCGGTCGATTCCCGAGCCGGACCACGACGGTACCTTTTCGTCCACGTGGGCGACCTACGCCGTCACTGATGATGTACTGTACACCCTCTCCATCGACGCGGATCGCAGCCTCAACGCGTCATTTGCGGGGTGTACCAGCGGGGACGACGTTCCGGTCCAGTTCAACGCGAGCGCGCTCACGCTTTTGGGCGAGTTTACCGACCTCGGGGGTGGTGTGACGACGTATTGGACGTTGAATGGGACCACGAGTGCTGCGGCCCCCAATGGGACTGTCGTGCACGGTGCGATTGCAGGAGTTTTCGAAGAGTATGAGGCGCCGTGTCCGTGATCATTTTCGTGGTTGCCAGTGGAAATAGACAATTCATATCTTGCATTTTCTCCACGCTCAATCTTGTTTGATCGCTTTTGCCATCCTGCAGAGACCTCCAGTAAACAATAGAAAACAAATCAGAGGTATAGTGCTACATGCAATCGACGGTCAGACTTACACATTAGATCATCTCGACATGCTACACTCTTTCTCACCACTTGTAGTATACTGGCATCGCATTAATGCCTTCCACCATGTGTCACAGAGCTCAACCTGAAGAAGCCTCTTCGTGGCCGAAGAACGGCCGAGGATGGTGGACTGGGAGGTCAGACGAATATGCCTGAACCCCTGTGACGGCAGCCGAACGAAGCTTGTCATCCGAAGAGCGAGCGAGGCCCAGGTCGAGGCGACTCTGACGAGTCACGGGGCAAAGGCCCATCCGCAGACAAGGGGAAAAACGTCGACCCCCGGAATTGGGGAGGCGTCGCCTTGACTGAGGACGAGCTTGCAGTGGACCCACAGTGAGCCGCCTTGGAGAGTTGGAGAGACTAACAACGAGCAAGAACAAGTTGCCAACACACCGCCACCGCTGGGTAGAGCGAAGAAACCGGATGGGGATGACTAGGCGTCACCAGATTCGATGAGACATCGCCATTGGATACGAGTACCCAGCGGAAGCTTGCGTCACTTCTTTCGTGCGCTGGTACTCGTATCCGATGGCGATGTCTCATCGAATCTGGTGACTCCGAGTCATCCTCATTTGGCGGTTTCTTCGCTCTAGCTCGAATCGACCTGCGATTCGCTCGAAGGTGGGGCTGCGCATGTGAATACGAGTTCGGGGTGGCAAGCAGTATCTATGGAATCCGACGAATTTAGATGCACACGAGATGAATTCGAGCGGGTCATCCTCATCCGGTTTCTTCGAATCGCTCGAAGGGGGAGCTGCGCATGCGAATACGAGTACGGGGTGGCAAACAGTATCTATGGAATCTGACGAGTTTAGATGCACACGAGATGAGAATGTTGGTGAGCACAATATCCGAGGATGAATACGCCGTACAGTATGCGATATAGACTGGGACTACAGGAAATGCAAAGCAAAAGCGCGAGGTTACAAAATTAAGCACCGAGATGTATATAAAGAATGCGTTGATCCATTGGTATATCCACTAGGGACCTCATCGTCTTCCGCAGGGCCACCGCCGCACGGGTATGATCCAGACGCCCAGACACGTCCGTCATATGCTTGTAAAACACGGATGTGATCTTGTTCGTCTGCGCATCGTCCACCGCCCACATGGTCCCGATGACAGAACGGAATCCAGCAAATTGCATCGCAGACGCGAGATGGATCACCTCGTCCGGACTCTCTTGGTCTCCAACGGTCGTATGGCAAGCGGACAGGTACCCAAACTCGGGGTTCTCCAAGTTGCATTGGATGATGTGCTGGATCGTAAACGGCCCGTCGCGGAGGGCGAACGCAGACTCAAACGGCCGCTGGCGGTTCGGAATACCGTGGCAGGCAAAGTGCACCCATTCGTTCTTGCGCAGCTCGTCAGCGACGTTGGAAATGCAAGAAGCCTCGCCTTCGATGCGCGTGAATGTTGCAGAACCATCGACGAGGTGACCAATGTTGGCGAGCTCGGCGCCGACGGAGAGAAGTTCACCAGCGCCCTTGGCTGCCGCTTGACCGATAGCAATCAGGCGTTTCTTCTCAGCCGTAGAATCTGCTAAACTAGGTCGTCTAGCATGAATGAGGGCAGTCAAGGTGGTGGCATAGGACGAGGTGTAGAGATGTGGGACGCCCTTCTCGCCCTTTCTGTACGGAGCGGCAGCGTGCAGTGGCAAAAGAGAGAATTCGGCGGTAGGGCACCACCAGATGCGGGACTGAGAAGGGCATGCCATCCGAAGGAAATCGACGATGCAAAAAACCACCGCGTCCCAGAGTTCCCGCAAGAAGAACATGAAACGTTTCTCCATCTCCATCGGCTCTTCCGTCTTTGCAAGCTTAATCAAGACACGAAGCTTCAATATCAATTCTCGAACATCTTCCCTCGTTACTGACAGCGGTATATGAACAGGATCCTTGTCGACAAAAACGATGAGCGCATCGCAGCTGTACTGGCTAGCATTCACGATGACGATAGGTCCCCCACTAGCAGCACGTTGGAGATCTGAGAAGAGGGCAGGGAGAAGGAATCGGGAGAGATGGGGTAATTCGCGGATCTTGGACACTACTTTCTGCAACTCCACGTTAAGACGGCAGACTCGATCATGCTGGTCTGCAGCAGATGAATGGAGGGCGAGGCGAATGAGTGAAGTCAGGCGTGTGAACTCATCTGCCAACACCTTTCCAGCTGGGCCAGATGCAATGACGTCGTCGAGCGGGGAACGGAGACGAGTGAGCAGACTCCAGAAAATACCACGACCTTGCTCGAGAAGTTCGACTGCTTTCATGGGAAAGTGGTTGCGAAGACAAGCTGAAAATGCATCCACTGCAAGCGATGATGAGAGGGACTTGAGGACAGCAAGGTGTTGAGGTAATGTCGGAAGAGCGGCCAAATGTTCAACAAGCAATCGAAGAGCTGTTTCATATGCAAGAAGGGTCGTAGGATGGTGGAATACTTCGGCCGCATTGGTCCATGCTTTTGTGGCGGACAAGTCAGGGGAAGAGACTGCTTGGGACACATGCTCGAGCTCAGCATAGAGACCGAAAAGCTCTTCTCTGTCCTCTGCCTGAGCCAGCTTTCCGAACCGAATGAAATGGAAATGCGCAAGGTCCTGCAAAGACCATGACCGATCTGGATGTCCTGTTGGGCGGAGCGAGAGAGCATCTCGGCTAAGACCAATGGCCTCGTTTAGATCATCCATCCCCCCAAGCCGCTTATACCGAGAGACGAGATGGTTTGCAAGGTTTGCCAAAGATGATGAGCGAAACAGATGTCCTGGTGGGCGCAGCGAGAGAGCATCTCGGGCGAGGACGATGGCCTCGTTGAGATCATCAACCGCTGCAAGCTGGTTGTACCGAAAGACGAGACTAACTGCAAGGTTGTCCAAAGCCATTGACCGGTCCGGATGTCCTGGTGGGCGTAGCGAGAGAGCATCTTGGGCGAGAGCGATGGCCTCGTTCAGATCATCAACCCCTCCAAGCTGCTTGTACCGAAAGACGAGATTGACTGCAAGGTTGTCCAAAGCCATTGACCGGTCCGGATGTCCTGGTGGGCGTAGCGAGAGAGCATCTCGGGTGAGAACGATGGCCTCGTTGAAATCATCAGCCCCTCCAAGGTGGTTGTACCGAGAGACGAGATAAACTGCAAGGTTGTCCAAAGACGTTGAGCGAAGCGGATGTCCTGGTGGGTGTAGCGAGAGAGCATCTCGGGCGAGAACAATGGCATCGTTGAGATCATCAATCCCTCCAAGCTGCTTATACCGGGAGACGAGATCAACTGCAAGATTACCCAAAGACGTTGAGCGAAGCGGATGTCCTGGAGGGCGTAGCAAGAGAGCATCTTGGGCAAGGACGATGGCCTCGTTGAGATCATCAACCCCTCCAAGCTGGTTGTACCTAAAGACGAGATGATTGCAAGGTTGTCCAAAGACTCCGACCGGTCTGGATGTCCTGGTGGGCATAGCGAGAGAGCATCTCGGGTGAGAGCGATGGCCTCATTTACATCATCAATCCCCCCAAGCTGCTTATACCGAGAGATGAGATGATTTGCAAGGTTTCCCAAAGACGATGAGCGAAGCGGATGTCCTGATGGGCGGAGTGAGAGAGCATCTCGGGCGAGGACAATGGCCTCGTTGAGATCATCAGCTCCTCCAAACTGGTTGTACCGAGAGCCGAGATGAATTGCAAGGTTGTCCAAAGACCTCGACCGGTCCGGATGTCCTGGTGGGCGTAGCGAGAGAGCATTTCGGCCGAGAACGATGGCTTCATTGACATCATCGATCCCTCCAAGCTGGGTGTACCGAGAAACTAGATAAACTGCAAGGTTGTCCAAAGCTATTGACCGGTCCGGATGTCCTGGTGGGCGTAGCGAGAGAGCATCTCGGCCGAGAACGATGGCCTCATTCAGATCATCCATTCCCCCAAGCTGCTTATACCTCCAGAAGAGATGATTTGCAAGGTTGGTCAAAGACGATGAGCGAAGTGGGTGTCCTGGTGGGCATAGCGAGAGAGCATCTTGGGCGAGAACGATGGCCTCGTTGAGATCATCAATCCCTCCAAGCTGGTTGTACCGAAAGACGAGATTAATTGCAAGGTTGCTCAAAGACCCCGACCGGTCTGGATGTCCTGGTGGGTATAGCGAGAGAGCATCTCGGGTGAGAGTGATGGCCTCATTGACATCATCAATCCCCCCAAGCTGCTTATACCGAGAGACGAGATGACTTGCAAGGCTGCCCAAAGACGATGAACGAAGCGGATGTCCTGACGGGCGGAGTGAGAGAGCATCTCGGGCGAGGACTATGGCCTCATTGAGATCATCAACCCCTCCAAGCTGGTTGTAGCGAGAGCCGAGATGAATTGCAAGGTTGTCCAAAGACCTCGACCGGTCCGGATGTCCTGGTGGGTGTAGCGAGAGAGTATCTCGGGTAAGAATGATGGCCTCATTCAGATCAGCAACCCCTCCAAGCTGGTGGTACCGAGAGACGAGATAAACTGCAAGGTTACTCAAGAACATTGAGCGAAGCGGGTGTCCTGGAGGACAGAGCAAGAGAGCATCTCGGCCGAGAACAATAGACTCGTTCAGATCATCCATCCCCCCAAGCTGCTTATACCGAGAGACGAGATGATTTGCAAGGTTGACCAAAGACGATGAGCGAAGTAGATGTCCTGGTGGGCGGAGCGAGAGAGCATCTCGGGCAAGGACAATGGCCTCGTTGAGATCATCAACCCCTCCAAGCTGCTTATACCGAGAGCCAAGATTAACTGCAAGGTTGTCCAAAGCCATTGACCGGTCCGGATGTCCTGGTGGGCATAGCGAGAGAGCATCTTGGGCGAGAGCGATGGCCTCGTTCAGATCATCAACCCCTCCGAGCTGGTTGTTCCGAAAGACGAGATAAATTGCAAGGTTGTCCAAAGCTATTGACCGGTCCAGATGTCCTGGTGGATGTAGCGAGAGAGCATCTCGGGCGAGAACGATGGCCTCGTTCAGATCATCAATCCCTCCAAGCTGCTTATACCGAGAGACGAGATAAATTGCAAGGTTTCCCAAAGACGTTGAGCGAAGCGGGTGTCCTGGTGGGCATAGCGAGAGAGCATCTCGGGCGAGAACGATGGCCTCGTTCAGATCATCGATCCCGCCAAGCTGGTTATACCGAATGTGCAGTATAGATGCAAGGGCAGTCCAAGCTTTGGCTCTCGCCGAGTGCCAGTTGCGAGGCAAAAAGCGCAGTAGTAAGTTGTGGACAGCGTCAGCTCTCTGGGCAAGCCGCTGTTGGACTGGTCACGTCACTTTGCTGCTTTCCACAGTAAAACATGGAAACAAATACATGGTGATTGCAGCCAACGCAAAGACATGACGAAGTAGCGGTAAATGCCCAGTTCCAGCTCCGCCACGGTCCCTGACCAGAACCAGGACTCCGTCGAATCGGCCACCACAGCGATTCAGCGCGTGTGCTCCATCGCTTACGACGACGCGCTCATACGCCAGAGCGCCCAGCCAGACAACACACCTTCATCCACACAACCTCGACAATTTGCTCCTTCACAGGCTCTCGTCCACCTCTCGTCGTCGTTCGCTCTGCTAGCTTCCTGGCCGAGTGCTTCATCCAATTCCACGAGCACATGAGTGAGCATGCATGCTTGCGATCGCGGCTCTCGGACTGAGCATTTCCAGTCATCAAATTCATTCCGAAATCGTGCCGTCCCTTCGCATTGACCGATACCAGCACACATCACGATCCTCTTTGTAGAACAAGAAGTATGTGTTGTCTTGTGTATGCATCCCGCGCGAGACTCCGTCCTCAGAGCCGACGTCTGGCGGGACCATTTGGTCAAGGAGAAAGCGTTCCTTAACGCCAAGCTCGCCGAGCTTCGAGGACGCGCGAGAGGAGGCGGCGACGCGGCTCGCTGAGGTGCACGCGCGGTTGAGCGATATGGCCGAGGGCTGGGACATGTCGTCCGGACGGACGTCATGGCTGTACAGGCCTTGGCTTTTCGGAAGCTGAACACAAACCGACAATGTCGTTTTCGGGTGGATGGCGGTGGGTGGTCGTGTCGCTCTCTAGGGCTGTGTGCTCACGTATACTCAAGATGCGTTTGGCGCTTGCCCGGGCACTGCGAGGGCTGTTCGTGCCC
>JBBPNZ010001225.1:0-10363 GCA_038091195.1 Phylloporus rhodoxanthus
GGTGGCTATAGGAACATGGTATGGCACACCCATACTCCCCAACATGAAAAACCCTACAACCATTATAAAGAATAAGATGTCGAGAAGCACAGGGAAAGAGCCAGCTTCCAAGAATGCCAATGCTGCTGGTGAACTTATGAGATAGATTATTACATCGCTGTACTACCTGCTATATGAATATCCACGGATTGACCCGGTCACCCAGCCTTGACCCACGATGGGACATCACCCACGGGTCATATCTGGACACCCAGAGTTACCCACTGATTATCCGTGGGTCGACCCATACCCACCTCTGCTCACCCAGGTCGGGTTTGGGTAGCATGCCCCAAAGTGCCAAACCCACGGGTATGACCTGGGTTTTATCTGGATACACCCATGCTAGACCCTAGTTACATCCTCCGCATCATGTGCTCCTGCCATTCTGTTGCATCCCCCTCATTGGCACACCATGGTCATCAGTCACAGGTGATGTCGCCGGATGGGCTGTTGGGGTCATCAATGGCTGGAAAAGACAGAGAGGTGGCAGGGTGGGGGCATTGGTGCTGGAGCCATTGGGCTCGTCAACATACGTGAAAAGGCAGTGCCAAACATGTCAACACATGGTCAATGAGCAAATTTTTGCTAAGTCCAAACGAACTTGTATTGATGTCGAGCCCCACTACTAAGATACTGGTATGTCTCCTTCTCTATTCCCACTCCATCTGATTAATCTCCCACAGCTGGAATGCACATTGAGCCAACTGCACAACTCCAAACAAGGCCCCAACAGGCTGAAAACGAGGTTCGATGACTCCATGCGTGTGTGTACCCCACTCATATCTATTCCCCCAGCTCACTCCTATTGTCGACGGCCATGCCATGCCCCCGCCACCACCACTTGCACCAACCCCCAGTTAGCACTGCACGTCATGACACACACAACGCCAATGACATGCGCATGCCACAGCATTGATGCCATTGCCTTGCGACAATGATGACGGCCGTGCCACGCCATTTCCTCCACCACCTTCCAATTGGCATGTTGCGACATGCACAATGACAATGACACCCCCCCTGCCATGACGTCGGTGCCAACGTGGTGTGACGCACGTGACAAAGACGATAGCTGTGCCGTGCTGTACCATTGCCACCATCCTCTATCTTTGCATTGCAACATGCGCAATGATGATGACGCCATCCTGCCATGATGTCAATGCATCAATGCTGCGACCTTTGCCATAACAATGAGGGGACAACAGGGACAGCATTGACCTGTCACCACCAACGACATTGCAAGGATATCAACGCCAATGAGTGTGCGACTGCACCCATGGAACGATGGGGAGGTGATGAGAATACAATGATAACAAGGGGACAACAAAGAGGACAGGGAGACAATGATGACAATGACACGACGATGATGCGTGCACAACTGCACCCACACCATCAGATGCAGTGACAATGAGGGCAAGGGTGACAACAGGACAAGATTGCCGGTGCATTCCCTGCGCCCACATGCCCACACGTCCCCCACTAGCAGTCAATGAGCCCAACAGCTCATTGATGCACCCCACATATAGGACGACAACAAAGATGTGTTGAGGACATGCGGCAATGATGACAATGACAACGACTACATAACAACAGTGACAAGGAGTGACTCGCTTGATTTCATGTACTAGTATATAGACAATACACTGAATTTATGAAGCTGCATAAGATGAATTAGTAAATTGAGTTTGCTGTTGCATCTGAATGTTCCTTTTCACAAGCTGGACTGACTATAACCTGCTATGCAATAGATTGCATCCAGATACTGTAGAGGCTGTGCAGATCCTGAAGAATAGCTATACAAGTGGAGATTTAACTGCTGAGGTTGAGGCTTTACAATGGGAGACTAAAACTTGGTCTGCTAAGACAAAATAGAATTACTTGTATATTTCTCAGAAACAAATCTTAGGTTCAGGTTCAAACTAGTTCTGAACCTGAACTGAACTCACATGAACTGGTTCATATAGGTTCAGTTCAGGTTCAGGTTCAGGTTCAGGTTCACCCTAACAGAGGGTGAACTGAACTGAACTGAACTTTGGCAACACTAAATGCAACTACTGGCGTCTCTCCCTTCTTCACCAACAAAGGCTACCACCCCAACATCTCAGTACACCCCAAACAAGACCTTACCTCTGAATGAGCTCACGAATACTCTGTTGACCTTGATTCCCTCCACCAATTCCTCCGTGAGGAGATGGCTGCCACACAACTACGATACCAGGGACCCGTGGACGCTAAACGAACTCCAGCACCAAACTTCAAAATTGGTGACCAGGTTTTCGTCAAAGCAAAGTACTTCTGCACCACTAGGCCCTTGAGGAAACTCTCTGAGAGAAACCTTGGGCCTTTCACAATCATTGCACAGCCAGGCACTCACTCCATCACACTCCGACTTCCAGACTCCATGAAGTCCGTTCACCCCGTCTTTCACATTTTGCAGCTAGAACCTGTGACACCAAACACGATCCCCAATCATGTACAAACTCCACCGCCTCTGGTAGACATTAATGGCAAAGCTGAGTACGAGATCTCTGAGATCCTCGACTTCAAGATCGACCGTCGACGCTGAAATTGCAAACTCCTGTACCTAGTCTGTTGGTCCGGATATGAAGGTACGGATGAAGAAACGTCTTGGTTATTGGCTGATGAACTTGAGCATGCGTCTGAGCTTGTTCAAGCTTACCATCTCCGATACCCAGACAAGGCCAGACCTCACTCCGCTTAATTGCACAAACAAAACAATTACGATTGAAGTATCTATGGTGAGCAAAGAGCGAGGCGAACTACACTACTTCCTTCTCTTCCTCTTCTTCCTCCTCCTCCAACCCATCTCCATTCTCCTCTTTCTCTTTTGCCAACTCTGGCAGATCTCCTTCTACCTCTTCTTCTTCTCCTTCCTCCACTTCTTCTTCTTCTTTATCCTCCTCGTCCTTCGACTGCCACCGCTGCACCTGCATCAACTCCATCTTGTCCGCCTCCAGCTCCACCAACTTTTGAAGAAGCCTCCTCTGCCTGTCGAGGGCTTCTGTGATGGTCCTGAGACCCCCCCTCAGCACCTCTGCTAGCACCGTCATCCTGTCGCTCTCCTCTGATGCCTTCTTCGCCCTCTTCGAGCCACTTGGCCCCACCTCCAGTTCCTCCACCTGCGCTCGCTTGTGCTTCCTCTCCAGCTTCTGCTCACCAGGCCGCTCGCACTTGGCCTTGGCCTCGCAACACTCATTGCACGAGGTCGACTTACTGGGCCCAAGTTCACACTTGAGCCTATGCTCCGCGCAGCAGTTGCACACCGGTGCCTCCATTGCCTTCCCCTTCCCTTTGCCGCTTTGTTGCATGGCGATCTCCTCCACCTACCTCCGATTAGCTCTGTCGAGCAGATGAGTGATGTACTCACTCTTTTCTTGGCCGCTTCCTCGGCCTTCTGCATCTCTGCCCTGCGCTCCACCTCCTCTCGTGCCTCCCTCTCTGCCTCTGCCCTCTGCTTCTCCTCTGCCTGGCGGTGCACAGCCTTCTCACACACCTTTTGCACAGCCTCCTCATGCGCCTTTCATTCGGCCTCCTCACGCGCCTTTCGCTCTGTCTCCTCCTTCCATACCTTCGCTCGCCTCCAGCGCTCGTTGAACTTGGCGGTGCTAATGCCGTCTTCGTTGTTCTCATTCTCCTTGAGCTGCTCCTTGGACCAGCCTCTGATGTTACCAAGGGGGGCAGACATGGTAGTGGTTGTGAGTTAAGGAGCAGCAACTAGCTGCGGCGGACTTTATACACAGCTGGACAATAAGCAAGGTTTCAGACTCCGATTTTCCCACTCCACATTGTTATATGCTTAGGCCTTCAGGGGTTCAGGCCTAGAAGGGGGATACTGTCATATCCAGGAAATTGCGTTAAGTTCAACTCTGGAGCTCCACTCTCAAGTCCACCAACTCTGGAGCACTTTTGCCCAAGAAGCACTTAGGAGTTCCCGGAGTTCCTTCTTATATTCTTTTTCATTCTGTTCCTTGTTCCTTTGACTCTTTTGTATTAGACTCGCTTCTTAGATTTGACCGCAGCTGTGTTCAACTGCGGACACAGCTCCGGCTTACTTTTCCTCTGTCTCTGCCTCCATTCATATATGAGTATTTTCCTAACTCCACCTCTGTATATAAACCCTCTGTACTCGATACTCGTACTCCAGTTTGAATATCACATTAGACTTACTCCTCCTACTCCAATCCCCTCTGACTGACTTATTCATGCTCCGTGTTGAGTCCTTATTCCTCCATTCAACCAACTCTGAAATACGGGACCAGCGTGAAGACAAGGGCGCACCACATACGGTGAAGCCAAGTTCCATTCGCTCCTAACTCCGGACTTCCTCGGAGTTACCTCCGGAGTAAAATCAGTCTTAACAGAAGGTACCCGCCTGACATTGTTTCTCCCCCTCAATGAGCTGCTGTTCCATGTCAAGATGCCGCATGGCATGAGCAGAAGTATAGAGATCGATTACGGAGCTGGCATTGATGCAGTCGGCAATGTGGTTGCAAAGAGCTGGAAACTCGGTTGAGAGTGCATTCATGAGGAATATGAGCAGGAAATCATCTTGTTGGGGTATTCCAATGGCATATATGCGGTCCACAATGTCTCGCAACTGTGTAGTGGTGGTCGCCAAGCAATCTGATTGTTTGAATTGAACACCAAGTGCCTCTTGGATAAGTAGAATTTGCGCAACTGGCCTGAGCTTTTCATGTCTGGTGCATAGGATGGTCCAGGCGTCTTTGGCATTGGAGGCATTATGCAGTAATAGGCTTTCCTCACATGTGCAACAAGTCTTCATCTGTCATATGTATGATTTTTAGTTAAGTCCAACTCTGCTACCTCTGCTACTCTGGACCTCTTTCCTTCAGAACTCCGGTGCATTCTCTACCAAGATGCTACCAGGAGTCTCTGGACTTTTACCTCCAATCTCCTTATGTCTCTCTACATTCCGTTCCTTGTACCTTGACACTTTTGTATTAGACCCGCCTCTTAGATTCGACCACAGCTGTGTTCAACTGCAGACACAGCTCCGGCTTACTTTCTCCCCCATCTCTGCCTCCATCCTTATACGAGTATTTTCCTAACTCCGCCTCTGTATATAAACCCTCTGTACTCAATACTTGTACTCTAGTTTGAATATTGACTTAAGATACCACTCCTCTACTTGTGTCCATCTCCAATCTCCGACCCTCTGTCCAAATTTGGGGACACGACCATTGACAAGGGCGCACCACATATAGTGAAGCTGCAGTCCCTTCCGACCCAAAACTCTGGAGTTCCGAAGTTCCCTCAGGAGTTGAACCGGTCTCAACAGTATATTCAAACTCACATCTTGTCAACAGTCTTTACCTCCTCATGACCACCCCCACCCGCTCTGACACTCATGCACTGGGTGCACAACCTCCCTTATCCTCTCACTATGCCTCTCTCTCCGCCTTTCGAAGCAATCAGGGTGATCCAGGTCCCTCCAAGCGCTTCCGAAGTTTCTCCGCTCGTGCTGCACCAACCTCTGCGTCACACCCATGTCCACATTCTCCAACTTCAGTCGCATGCACACACGAGACTCTCCATACCCCATCCTTTCACAATCCTCCGGAAGGCCCTGACGGCCCTGAAGATGACTCCTCTGATGATGATGACTCCGACTTCCTAGGAGATGACCCTCTTCCTGAGAATGAGCCACAAAACGCTCTCGCTCACCTTGCACATGCAATCCAGGACCTTGCTCGTTCCTCTCGTCGTCCCATCTCCGCATCTGCTCAGCGCACAAAAGTCCATGAACCAGACCAGTTTGACGGGACCGATCCCCACAAACTCTGCATCTTTCTGGTCCAGTGTGAACTCAACTTCCAGGATCGTCCTAAGGCCTTTGCCTCAGAGTGTGCTAAAGTCACATTTGCGCAATTTTACCTCAAGGGCATCGCGCTGGAATGGTTCGAACCCAACCTCCTTGACTCTGACGATGTCTTCTTCCATCTGCTCTGGATGGACAACTACAAGGAGTTCGTCCTTGAGCTCCAGACCACTTTTGGTCCTCATGACCCCGTTGGAGATGCCAAGCATCAACTTGACAATCTAACGATGAAGGACAACCAGCGTATCAACAAGTACATGGTTGAATTCAACCAAGTCACTTCCCAAGTCCGAGGCTACGGAGATGGTGCCCTCCAGCACTATTTCTACAATGGTCTGCCTGACCACCTCAAAGATGAAATTTCATGCGTAAGCAGACCTCCGACCCTCTCTGAGCTCTGTTTCCTCGCCCACACCATTGATGCACGCTATTGGGAGTGCAAGTCCGAACTCAGTCGTCAAGTCACCCCTCCATCCACCATGTCATCATCCACTCCCTCCACATCACCCACTCCCTCTGTTCATGACTCTGACAGTCATGTGTCCTCTGAGGACATGTACGACTCCGAGGAACAGGCAATCAACCCCTCCACAACTCTGCAGCCAACCCTTCAATCGCAGCTGAATAGCAATGGCAAGCTCACCGCTGTTGAACGCCAATGCCGCTTCGATCATGTGCTCTGCATGTTCTGTGGTCAAGATGGCCACATGGCTAAGGAGTGTCCTAAGCCTAGCTCTCGTGCATCTATGGGTTGCGCTGCTACTATCGAAACTCCAGAGGTCTCCACCTCGGAGGCATCTGACTAGTCTGTACTCTCCGCTCTGCACGACAGGCTGTCGCCTGGTCATGCACCCTAGGAGATTCAACTCCATGCCTCCATTCTCTCTGCCTCTGTTTTTTGCCCTTCTGACATTTTTCCTCTTTTGTATTTGTTTTTTAGTTTCCTCTCTGTTCATAGACTCCGCCCTCGTTACCTTACAGATGTAGTTGTGTAATAAAGCATGAACTTCCCTCCTCACACCTCCACTCCAACTCCAATGGATCTCTGATGGCATACCCCGTACTACTCTTTCCCTCCGCTCTTTGACTGGTGTAATTACTCTGTTGACATTATACATCAAATCCGTTGGATGGCTTCTGCTCCCTTGATCTAGGAAATCACTAACCCACCCGCTAGACAATCCGTTGATTGTATGGGTATTGGGCAGTATCTTATTCCGTTCACCTCCGCATGCCATGCCAACACTCTTGCGCATCCTCTGCGGCCTCCGACTTCCCTGTCTCTGGCTGGACTTCTGCTCAATTCACCATGTCCTCTCTGTCTTCCCTCACCTCTGGCTCGCCGACTCAGACTTCCATCTCCAACTCCGACTCCGTTGTTCGTCGCTCCTACGCTGCATCTCCAACCTGTTCCCTTTGCCCTCACTAGATGCTGGGATATCTAGCCTGAGAGGGGGATAGGGACTACGCTCGCATCACTCCACACACCTTTTCTGTCCCCTTTTTCCTTTTGTTCTTTTCTTTCTGCTGTCTTTACTCTGTAAGCAGCTTGCTGTGTCCCGCTGTGCACCTCCACACACACCCTCTGTGTCGTCAATCAACTCCACAACTTCACTCTGCTCACTCCATTGGTCAAATGAACAAAACATGTACAATAACAAACTATCTATGATGGAGGAGTGAGAAACGATGAACTACTACTCTTCCGACCCCTCCACATCCTCTTCTCTGTCTTCCTCCACTTCTTTCTCCTTTCCTTTTCCCTTCTCCTTCTCTTTCACCTCTTTTTCTTCTGCGCTCAACCCCCCCAAGTCCCTCCTCACCTCCTCTACCTCTGACTCATCCGCCTCTGACTCCTCCAAGTCTGGGTCTTCTCCGTAGTACTGCACCGCCTGGAGCTCCCATATCCAGTCCAGCACGGTGGTTTGGCTACGCAGAATCCTGTTCTGTGTAACCAATGCCTTCTGAATCCCCACCAGCACCTTGGCGACTTCAGTAAGCCCCCGGTGCTCCGCAGACCCATTCTCCTCCATCTTTTTGGAGCCGCTCAGCCCTGCCTCCACTCCTTTGTCCACCTTTGCCTTCTTCCTTTTTCTCTCTGGCTTCTCTTCTCTGGGCCTCTCACACTTCACCTTTGCCTCTTGACACCCCAAGCACGAGGTGGACTTACCAGTCCCAGGCTTGCAACTGATCCCCCGATCCTCACACCTCATGCAAGCAGGCAACTCCACAGAGGCCCACTTCTTCCCCTTCTGGACACTCTGCTGCGTGCGGACCTCCTCTGCCTGACTCTGTCAGCTCCGTCGCAGCATATGCAATCTTTGACTTACCCTTTTCTTGGCCGCTTCCTCGGCCTTTTGCCTCTCCAACTCTGCCCTCTGCTTCTCCTCCACCTTACGTCATTCTGCTTCCTTGCATGCCCTTTTCTCCGCCTCCTCATGCACCTTTCGCTCTGCCTCCTCCTTCCACACCTTTGCTCGCCTCTGCCGCTCATTGAACTTCGTGGTGCTAACACCATCATCATCGTTCTCGTTCTCCTTGAGCTGCTCTTCGGACCAGCCTTCAATGTTACCAAGGAGGGCGGACATGATAGTGGTAGGAGATTAAGGAGTGGAAGCTGACCTCAATGGACTTTATACACAGGTGAACAATAAGCGATTTTTCAGACTCTGACTCCACACTCCGCATTGTCGTTGCTAAAGGCCTTCAGGGGTTCAGGCCTAAGAGGGGGATACTGTCATATGCATGATTTTTAGTTAAGTCCAACTCCACTACCTCCACTACTCCAGACCTCTTTCCTTCAGAACTCCAGTGCGTTCTCTACCAAAACACTACCAGAAGTCTCCAGACTTTTACCTCCAATCTCCTTATGTCTCTCTACATTCTGTTCCTTGTACCTTGACACTTTTGTATTAGACCTGCCTCTTAGATTCGACCACAGCTGTGTTCAACTGTGGACACAGCTCCAGCTTACTTTCCCCCCTGTCTCTGCCTCCATCCTTATACAAGTATTTTCCTAACTCCACCTCCGTATATAAACCCTCTGTACTCGATACTTGTACTCTAGTTCGAATATCGACTTAAGATACCACTCCTCTACTCACGTCCATCTCCGATCTCCGACCCTCCGTCCAAATTCGGGGACATGACCATTGACAAGGGCGCATCACATACAGTGAAGCTGCAGTCCCTTCCGACCCAAAACTCTGGAGTTCCGGAGTTCCCTCAGGAGTTGAACTGGTCTCGACATCATCGCAGCAATGATGCACAGATTATTGATGTCTCAGATCGATGCAGATTCTGTGGAGTCCAGGGGGCGAGGGATAGTGCCCAGGATGTAACCGCCACATGAGTTCAGTAAGAACAGGTTCATCATCACCTCAGACCAGGTCAGCCAGTTGTGTTTCCCCATGTCGAGAGGTTCGATTTTGTCGAGGTTGGTGTTGCTTAGCTTCAATGCTTTGATCATAGGGGCTGTAGCAATTGCAGGTGCCACCATCGCAGGTGCCATAGGTGTAGGATTGGTAGTCTCAGGTATTGTGTGAAGCACAGTGTTGGAGCTTTCACCCATTAGTGTGTTGTGGGATGAAGATCTGGTGGATAGGGATATGAAAAAAAAGGAGGTGTGGAGGGGCATGGGGCACAACTATTTATTGGGCCAGTAACTCCGGCACTAAGGCCATGTGCAATGTGATTTTGGTTCAAGGAGGTGATATCTCTGCTCACTGTAGAAAGAGTAGTCTCGTTTGCCCAAAACAGTGTGATGGGTCACATTGTGTCTTGTGCTCGAGCTAGTTCTTCAGTTCAGAACCATGCAGGGCTCATAACCTGTAAGAACTAGACATGCTTAAGACTCTCAACACCATGGAAGAATAGGATTGATTATATGTACCTAGACATGCTTAAGACTAATATAGAAGATTCAATGAGTGCGTGTCTGTATAAAGTGGAGTTGGTGGGAACATACCTCTCAACACCGTGGAAGAACGGGATGAGAGATATGTTTGTGGCAAGAAGTTTAAGTAATAACTTAGGATTCCAAAGAGCAGGGTATGAAGTGATGTCTCACTGTTCTAACATAGAGGACATTTCATCTTTAGGACTTTTGTATCAGACTCTAGGAGATGCTGTGATATTACTAGCATGTATGATTGCCCCGGTGAGGGAAAGTGTAGTTAACTCAGTTTAATAAAGACAGATGACATTCTGAATTAACAATATGCAGCAGTAGATAGGCAATTATTCCTGCTATGTAAGTAGTGGGTTTTTTAAGAGTAAGTTACTCAGGACTATGCCAAGTGTCCACGTGAATAACAGCAACATCCAAAGGAGGAGAAGCAATAAGTGGACAATGAGCCAAGCAGGGAAATAACTGTGAGATGTAACTATCTGGGCATCAAATTGTCAACCTATCAAAATATCATAGGCTGAACTTAGTATTGCAACTCATTCAGCCAATCATTAAAT
>JBBPNZ010001226.1:0-10352 GCA_038091195.1 Phylloporus rhodoxanthus
TCTTTTGGATGGCAGGAGAGCTTCTTGGTTTCCTCCACTGTGGGGACCGCATGGACAGCGCAGAAGTGCGAACGGGGAACCTGAAAGGATTTTGGACCTGCACTACCCATGGGAGTTTGCCTAGCCAGGCCCAGGGCCTGCCAAGGTCTACCTATATCTGGCTCCAGTCGAGCAGGAAGCATCCCCCCTCCCCACTCGTGGACCCTGCATTGCAGCCGGGGGTCACATCCCTCGCGCCTCTGCGAGCCTGACCAAATCCCCTGGTAGGGCGTCAGACTGGTAGCTGGTACCCTATAGCGGTAGCTCCCTGACGAAAGCTTTCGCGGGCTCGAAACCGCCGCATACCCCCTGCTCGTTTCAAACCGTGATCGCTGGGGGTTCCGGGTTTTCTGGATCCAATCGTTGGAAATTGGGGTGGGCAACGTCTACGACGCGGATGGTATAGAGTACATCGACCCAAAGCAGGTTGCAGTGCCATGGCATTGACAACCGACGAGACCAAGGATGGCAAGTACAGCCATATATGATGCGCGACAATCCACCCTTCCATCTGGACGAGCCCCGCATTGCGCGTTCACCGTTCAGGAAAAAATGACTCACGTGTACACCTCGCTCGAGTACGTTTTGTGAGTGTTTCTGGCGCGTGGTACCCGCTGAATTCGCCTCGAGCACTGACGCGACGCTCACCAAGTCAAGCGCAACTGCATTCCCCGTTGCTATCATAGTACACCAGCCGCTGCACGCCATATTGAGAGGTGACCACACTCACCTCATGATCTGCCACGACAATTACAGGCTTGCTCTCACCTTGGCCTCATGCATGTCCTTAAGCGCCTTGGTCCGCTGCTCCGCATCCATCCACGTAAACACTATGTCCCTTTTCCCTGCGGCACCCACCCGCCATTTTGGGGCCACCTCTGTCAGCTTGGTCGATACGGCCTCTTGCCTTGCACGAAGTGTCGCAACGATCAATACGAGCGGGCGGGGCGTACATGATTGCCGGAACACGTCGTGCGAGAGCTCACACGCGCTGGAAAGGAAACGATTGGCGTGCAGCCACGCGCGGACCTCGGCAGGGTCTGATGAGGCAGACGTGAGCGCATAGGTTGCGAAATGCGTGTAGGCGTCCTCGTCTTTGAACACGAGGAGCACCAGGGCTGTGTACATATTTGTCGAGCGGCTCAGGGGCGGTGGAAACATAAACGGCGGCGAGCCTACAACGTTTTCGCAATGTCGTTCTGTGCAAGTGCTGTCAGTACGCACGACGATGGGAGGTGGTGTGACTGACCACGGTGGGATGCGTCGTGGAGAAAAAGGTACGCGACGGGATTGTTGTCCAGTACGCGCGCGTAGATCACCTGCATGTTCCTTAGACGAAGGCATCAGTCATAAGATGATGGACGAGATGCATACAGGCTAGAAGCCTTGTCAGCAAAGGCAACAAGCTAATCATAGGACCGTCCGCCGTCGGTGCACTCGGTCTTGACGTCGTGCGCATTCAAAAACATCACAGAAAACCCAGTGGCACCCTGGCTCGTGCACAGTGCCTTGTGTCTCTCGCAGTCGACCTCGGCGATGTTTCGCATGCGTCGGCCGAGCTGGGCCCATGCAGGTGCAAGTTTTCTCTAGGGGAAATACCTGAGGCCTTGAACCATGCGAGCGGAATGACATTGACCAGGACGGTTATCTGGATGCGAGAAGGGCGAAACCTGCATCATCCCCTTCAACCATGTCTTTCTACACACTTTGCGTGCAGTGGCACTTGTAATTTGGTGCGCTTCCCAATGTGTTCCAGTCGGTTCGTCCTGGGGCAGCGCAGGCACTGGAGCTGGTTGGCCCTGCCACCTCATGAGCCAAGAGGCAGACGCGGGTATCTCATCACCAATAGGAATGCAACAGCAACGCAGTTGTATCGACCTGACGAACAAGAGCACATACTGAGAACACAATAACACAAGCTCGAACGACAACATGTAGAGTGTGCAAAGCACGCAAGGAGAAATAGACTCACGTTGAAAGATAATATAATCTCGTGAAAACATCAAAGCACGTCCAACACCCGTACGCCCTGTATCAACCTATTCAACGTCGCTGACGTGATCTCATGCACCTGGACAGTGATCGGATTCTCTGTAACGATCCTTCTGAATTCCGCGACGTTCCGTCGTGTGGGTGCGAGCAACAGCGCGCCGAATGGTTAGCTCGCTCGAGCGAGCAAATCCACCTGCGCATCCGTAAGCGACACAGTAGGAGATGGGAGCGACTCATCATCCAGAGAGTCTGCATCTGAAGAGCTGGAAAAGTCTGGGAAGGAATCGGACGACGGAGATTCGGGATCAGAAGTGTTGTCCTCGTGAGGCACATGTTGAAAAGTCGGGAGCCGGGAACGCAACGTGCGCGTGAGGCGGGGCGAAACGGCGGTGTTATTCGCGATAGCGGACGGAGTACTGTACGAACAACAGGCTACAACTACGGAACTGTATAGCATTAGGTAAGCTTGTGGTAGCGAGCGATTCTACTTCAACAGCACAATCCCTACTATGTTTCCGATAGCACATCGGTCGAGAAGAAAGTCGATCCAAGGGTGAACAAGATATAGAGAATCTAGTCCCACAATACTTTGCTTAGTCTTGATCTCCACAGTTCCAAGTGCACCAGCCTGTGCACGAAATACGACCTCTGATCCTTTCCGAAAATGTGATATGGTCCTAGTCATACAACCCTGTGACCAGGTTAAGATGAAGGGAGGAAGCACACAGCCCGGCAGTGATTGTTGCCATCTCGGCATCAGGAATGGTGGGAGGAATGTGGGAGCTTAAGGGCTGGCTGAACATGGCGATGCAGGTTGGGAGACAGCTATTGAAGGTGCTGGGTCTCCCTGTCCATGCAAGAATACTCGTATCCCCCGAGCTTGTGAGTAACTGTGAGAAGAGTTGCCCCGGGGCCTTGTTGCCTTCACCATATGTGACTGGGAAGGTCATTGAGAAAATTTCAAGTAATGAATAGGCAGCATCCTCGACCCGTGTTGTCTGTCGTGTTGACGCCAGACGAAGCTTTTCCCGTATGTCATCAAGCCCAGGACGGAGTGCCATCAAGAATTGCGCCGAGATATCCGTTGCCTTCTCCATCTCCAAGATGACCTCAGGCGACTCCTTGTGGTTGTAGATCGTGAGACCCAAGTATGGTGTCCAGTCCTTAGTGTATATTCGGAAGACCTTTGATGCGTGATGTTCCTGCAAGGTCCACCCTTGCGAGTTCCATTTGCTCATGATCAGGTCGCCGAGCTCCGCTAGTCGGTCGACGTCATAGGGGAAGATGATGGTCATCACAGACCCCTCGTACCACTTAAACATGCTAACGAGGGATTCTGGGAGTACTGTGGGATCCTTTTGGTCGATAGAGCAAATATCACTCCATGCCCAGATGAATCCCTCGTCTCGTACGACTTTGCAGGACATTTGAAGCTTCTCGTGAGTGGGAAATTCCTCGAGGTCGTGAACTACAATTTTGATAACCTTTTCGTATAGAGGTTCACTGCCCTCCCAAATGTGCGAGAACATGGCATAACGGGAGAAATCCCCAACCACTTGGTCGATGAGAGCGTGATCAATGTGTATGGTCATGGATGCGATGAGTGTCGTAAAGGCTGGCGTCGATTCAAATGCGGCATCCTGCTGTGATTTGTCGCACAGACGACCAGACAAGGCATTAATGAGTACCAATGGCGAATCGTGAATGGCATTCTTGATAGATGCACAAATCGCTTCCTTTGTCTTCTGGCCGAACATAGCAGTGAGAGAGTCCTACAAGAGGATATCAGTGGAAGAATATCAGTATGATGCGATTACCCTACCACGGATCTCTGGATCAGATGACTCTGACATCTTCAAGAACATCGTCTCGAATGCGACCATTGCATCATCATTGTGTACCATACCGAGTAGCACTACATGTTTCTTCTCGTAACCCGATGGAGAGGATGGATCAAGCCTAATCACCTGAGCAGTGCCCGTTAGCATGCACAAGCATCAACAAATTAATTGAAAACAAACTACTTCGTTTGCATCATTCAAAGCATCCTCCCAGTTTCCTTTTTCTGCGTATGCCCTGTTTCGCTTAACCAGCAGGTCATGCGGGCTGGCAGGGTCTAGCGACATGGCAACGGTGTGCTGTGAGACCGCCTCGTCATATTGTTTAGCGTTTATGGCATTGTCCCCCAGACCCTCTAGTTTACCGCAGCATTTAGATTTCAAGTCTCGTGGAAGACGATCGGAGTGATGCCTTGGCTATGAACGTAGACACTCACCACAAGTCCAATTTACTTGTTCCTCATCTATTTCCTGTACTAGCTCACCCAAAATTTGGTGGAAACATGCAAGTGCGTCCGTAACACGACCGGTCGTTTCGAGATGTCGCATATGACCTGAGAGATGGTGAATCTTTCGAGCGTAAACTACGGGCCAAACAAAGGTCAGGCATGCAATGGACACCAAGGCAAGAGAATACAAAGCATCTTTCCATGGGCCGGACGTTAGCATCAATGTTGCCCATTCCTTTGCGTCGTTCAGGGCATCCTCCCGTGCCCCCTTGCCCAGCCATGCATTGCTTCGCTTGATCAGCAGGTCTTGCGGGCTAGCAGGGTCCAGTGACAGCGCCGCTGTATACTGCAAGACCGTCTCGTCATATTGTTCAGCATTCAGAGCACTACTCCCGAGGTCCTCTAGTTTGCTGCGGCAACGATATTTAAAGTCTGATAAAAGATGGTCACGTCGGTGTCGCAGTGATTGGAATGATGGAATCTTAGCTCACCAGAAACCCACGTCCCGACGAGCTTGGACATTTTGATCCCTTTATTCACCATGAGTAATACAGACTCACCAGCCTCCTTGATGCGATCCGTCCCAAAGAGGGTCTCACAAAGGCATTGTTGGATTGTGATCGTCAGATCATCAAATGTCCATCCAGTCTGTGGGGTCGTACCAAAACAAGCTGCGCAGCCCCATGACGACGCCGACGAGACAAAGGATAGCGAGCACACCTAAATACGGATGTGCGACAATCCACCTTTCTATCCGGACAAGCGCCGTGCTGAGCGACTACAATCCGATCAGCACGCATTTACCATGCACGCACGTGTACACTCCGCTCGAGCACATTTGCGAGCTTTCGGGCGCGCAGTGCCTGTCAAAATCACCTCATCGCCGAGCTGAGCGCAGTCCCATTCCCCCTGTCATAGCACACCAGCCGCATGCTATCAGCAACACACGTCTAGACGGCACCACACTCACCTCGCGATCCGCCACGACGATCACAGGCGCCTCGCTCCCCCACACATGTCCCTGAGCTACTTGGTCCATTGTTCTGCATCCATCCTCGTAAACACCACATCCCTACCCGCCGCGGCACCCACTCGCCATTTTTACGCGACCTCGGTCAGCTTGGTCGATACGGCCTCTTACCTTGCACGAGGCGTCGCGACAATCGATACGAGCGTGGCGTACATGACCTGCTGAAATACGTCACGCAAGAGCTCGGACGCGCTCGGAAAACGGTTGGCATGCAGCTACACGCGGACCTCGGCGGGGTCCGACGATGCAGAGGTGAGTGCATAGGTCGCGACAGGCGAGCGCGCGTCCTTGTATTTCAATGCAAGCAGCGCCGGGGCAGTGCATTTGTCAAGGAGCCCAGGGGCGGTGGGGGCGCAGACAGGCACTGAACCTGTAAATGTCACTCTGTGCAAGGTGTTGTCAGTACGCCCGACGATGCGAGGACCTCGGGTGAGACTGACGTGCACGACAGTGTCCAGCCTGGGGGCGTCAATTACCTGCGTGGTCCTAATGAGATGGATCTCGCACAAGGCCGCCTCGCCACGGGTGTCCGCATGACAGCGGACATTGCGAACCTGCCCATCAAAAGGCTACGCCGGCCATGGCGCGATCGAGCAGGCGCGCGCCGTCTTTGAGAGCTTGGCGAACCCTCCGAGTGGTGTCACAGGCTGCGTTCGGTAACCATGACTCGTCGCCTTCACCGCCCATCTCACCCGGTTCGGCGTCGTAGAGAGGTGAGCGCGCGTGACATCCTGTTATAGACGGACAAGTGATAACGAGATGGCAAGCTGCGAATACTCTGAAGTCACCATGCCCCGACCATGTTGACGCAACTAGCAAACGCATGACTGGCTGGTGTGGTCTTGGTACTAATGATTCTTTGGGCGAGGTGTGATTGAACAGTTCCATACAATTATGCAACGCATTTCCAGGTATCAACATGACGACCACACACTGAGAACACGATGACACAATATATCAAAGCACGTCCAACACGCGTACACCCAGTATCAACCTATTCAACGTCGCCGACGTGATCTCCTGCACCTGGACAGTGATCGGATTCTCCGTAGCGATCCTTCTGTATTCCGCCACATTCCGTCGTGTGGGTGCGAGCAACAGCGCACCGAAAGGTTGCCTCACTCGGGCGAGGAGCTCCATCTGCGCGTCCATCAGCGGCACAGTAGGAGACAGAAGCGACTCTGCATCATCCAGATGGTCTGCATACAAGGTGCTGAAAAGGTCTGGGAGTGAATCGAACGATGGAAATTCGTCCTGGTCCGGCTCAGAAGTGCCGTCCTCATGAGGTCCAATCTCTACTGTGTTTCCGACAGCACGTCGGTCGAGAAGAAAGTCGATCCATGGGTGAACGAGGTACAGGGAATCCACCTGCGAAATATTTTGCCTAGACTTGATCTCCACAGCTTCAAGTGCACCAGCCTGTGCACGAAAGACAACCTCTGATCCTTTCCGAAAAAGTGATATGGTCCTAATCTTGAAGGCAAGGCACGGAAGCCTCATCCGCTGGCTTGCGAAGGTCGGTAGAGGGAGCGCGTTCAATTGGACGTACAACCTTGTGACCAGGTCAACATCAAGCGAGGAAGCACGCAGCCCGGCGGTGATTATCGCCATCTTTCCCTCATGAATGGCGGGCGGAATGTGTGATACCACCGGCTGGCTGAACACGATGATATCGGTTGGAAGACAGCTATTGAAGCTGCCGGGTCTCCCTGTCCATGCAAGAATACTTGTGTCCCCCGAGCTCGTGAGTAGTTGTGACAAGAGTCGCCCCAGTGCCTTGTCTTCCTCGCCATAGGTAACAGGTAAGGACATTGAGAAAATTCCAAGTAACGAGTAGGCGGCGTCTTCGACCCGCGTCGTCTGTCTTGTGGAGGCCAGACGAAGCTTCTCCCGTATGTCTTTCAATCCAGGGCGGAGTGCCATCAAGGATTCCGCCGAGATACCTGTCGCCTTCTCCATCTCCAAGATGATCTCGGGCGACTCCTTGTGGTTGTAGTTCGTCAGACCCAAGTAAGGTGTCCAGTCCTTGGTGTATATTCGAACCACCTTTGATGCGTGATATTCCTGTAATGTCCACCCACGTGAGTTCCATTTGCTCATGGTCAGAGCACCGAGCACCGCTAGTCGATCAACATCATAGAGGAAGATGATCGTCATCGCAGACCCTTCATACCACTTGAACATCCGGACTAGCGCTTCCTGGAGTGCGAAATGATCCCCTTTGTCGATACAGCATGTATCGCTCCACGCCCAGTCGAATCCCTCGTCCCGTACGATCTTGCAGAACATTTGTAGCTTGTTGTGGTTAGGAGACGATTCGAGATCGTACACCACAATTTTGATGACCTTTTCGTATAGAGGCTCATCACCCTCCCACATGTGCGAGAACATGGCATAACGGTAAAATTGTCCGACTTCTTCTTCGATGAGAGCATGGTCGATGCAGGTGGTCATGGAACAGATGAGTTCTGTGAAGATAGGCATTGATTCGAATGCGGCAATCTGCTCTGATTTGTTGCACAGACGACCAGAATTGGCGTTGATGAGGACTGGTGGGGAATGAAGAACGGTATTCTTTATAGTGGTCCGAATCACTTCCTGCGTCGCTTCTGGTCTAACATAGTGCCGAGATCGCTCTATGAGAGAATATCAATGGAAATATATCAGTATAATGCGGACTACCCTCACCACGAATCTCTGGATCAGGTGATTCTGACATTTTGGAGAGCATCATTTCAAATGCATCTGTGGCATCCATGTGTCCTGTACCACGTAAAGCTTGATGTTTTCTCTCGTAGCCCAGTGGCGAGGAGGGATCAAGTCTGATTACCTGAGTAGCACTAATTAGCATACATGAACCTAAGGGAGTTGAAGATGGACTACTTCGTTTGCGTCATTCAAGGCATCCTTCCACAAGCCTTTTCTTGCACGTGACCTGCTACGCTTAACCAGCAGGTCTTGTGGGCTAGGAGGGTCTAGCGACAATGCAGCCGTGTATAGCGAGATGGCCTCGTCATATTGTTTGGCATTCACGATACTATCCCCGATGTCCTCTAGTTTCTTGCGGCAACGATATTTAAAGTCTAATAAAGGATGGACACGTCGGCGTCGCAGTAATTGGAATGATAGAATATTAGCTCACCAGAAACCCACGCCTCGACGGGCTCGGTCATGTTGATCCCTTTATCCACCATGCGCAATACAGACTCGCCAGCCTCCTTAATACGATCCACTGCGAAGAGGGCCTCACAAAGGTGTTGTTGAATTGTGATCGTAAGATCATCAAATCTCCACCCAGAGATCTGTAAAATATCAAGATCAATTTCGATACGTTGCGAGGGAATTGAGCACATACCAACGAGACTATGAGCGGTGGTTTACGAGACGTGTTACCCAGTTTAATTCGGGCGTCCTCAAACAACTGAATCGCACGCTCGTAGTTGCTGCGCTCCATATGCTTGTTCCCACAGAGAAGGTGCATATATGCCTATTAGAAACATCAGTAGTGACGCCACCGGATATAAGAACATCTTTCACGTGCCTGGACTACATTTAACGCTGGGTCCGCGCATAAGTCAGAACTGTCAGTAATGAGGTCATTCATGCGTGATATCGCATCGACATGCTCTCCTGCTATGAAAAGGACAACAGCCTGAAAAGGGAAGAAGTTGAAAGAGAATCAAGGTTGGGCAGAACACATACCTTGATGAGAAGGAGACCAGTAGCATGCTCTGAAAAGTGCGGGAACGCAATGTCGCACATCCGAATTCCCTCGTCCTTTTCCCCCTTGCCAACAAAAGCCACACACTTTGCAACGTAGCCAACAAAAGATCGCTGAATGTTGATGGACTAGATTTAAAATGGTGTCAGTCCATGTATATGAGAATGGAACAACATGCACCTCTTTTGCATCAACGAGTGCCGCGTCCCACTCTCCCAAACGTGCCCGAACAAGAGCTCGACTAGCGAGTACATGATGAACCGTATTCTCCGACGTCGGGATCGCCGCAGATAGTAATGCTTCTGCATTTGCAAGTTGACTGTGTTTCCATGCATTGAGTGCAGCGCTGTCGATGTGAAGTTCTGGATTCTCCGACGTCGGTATCGCTACAGATAGTGATGCTTCTGCATTCGCAAGTTGACCGTGTTTCCGTGCGTTGAGTGCAGCGCTGTCAATGTGAAGTTCTTGTTCCTGGAATGTGAGGTGAGACTGAGATGTAGTGAAGATGGAATTGAAGACGAGACACGGAACGTACCGAGACGGAACGGAATATAAGAGAAGATAGGTCGTTTACGGTGATTTTCCTCTCACTAACAATTGCAAGCTGTCCGTCTGAAGAGTATGCCATTGAACGTATGTCGAGGGTGTGTGGCATGAGACTGAGTTGAGCATGTGTCGCGGTGTCCCAGACGGTGATGGTTTTCTTTCCAGAGCACGCTATGAATTTTCCGTGTGGTGGCAGGGCAATACGTGAGTAGGCACCGGAATCAGGAATTGGCCACTCCGAGACGGTTGACCCAGTGGCCGCGTTCATTTTCCTGATTTTGTCGTCCTTGGTTACGATGAAGAGGTGGTTCTTGCACCAGAAGAGACAACGCCATCCTTTCACTTGCACTTTGACGTCGACAAGTAATCGACCATCATTGCTGTCCCAGACCTGGACGGATTCCTCGGTAGCTGTCGCGATTCGGTCACCTTCTGGAGAGTATTTAGCTGCGCCGACTAGCCCGTCGTGGTTTAGTGTTCGCACTTTTTGGCACGCTGCGATGTGCCAAATAGTGGCTGTGTTGTGAAGGCCGTCGGCGGTGACGAGGCGAGTCGAATCTGGTGAGAAATCGATGTCAACGATTGCGGATTTGGTCCGATCTGCAAAGACTTGTTCGTAGGTTGTCCCATCCCAAACCAACACCTCGCCACCTTTCGGTGGGCCCGAGTCCCACGACGCCCCCGCGATCCATCTTCCATCGTTGGATGCAGCAACACAGACGGTAAGCTTCGCTTGC
>JBBPNZ010001227.1:0-10350 GCA_038091195.1 Phylloporus rhodoxanthus
ACATTTGATAACACATGATGTACAAACATAATGGTCCTTATCTTTAGACCTGTATGCCTCAACCCACATGCTGTACATTGGATACCTCTCACTCTACCTGATGTGTATCAAAATAATCAATGGGGGCCGATGGAGTGGCAGTGCCATTTTTCTTTTGCTCCACCTGCAAGGCGATTCCACCTTGGTAGCCAAACCACGTGTACCGATCGCAGTTCGGTCCCCGAAGGCAGAGCACGAACAGCTGCCACGCATAGAACGTCATTGACAGCATGGAAGCGGCACGCCAACCGTAAGTCAAGAATACGTAGGACCCGACAGAGGTGCCCATCGCTTGTCCCGCAGACAACTAGTAGACACGTCATACGAGAGATCGAGTGACAAGTTTTATGCAAGGACAATAGTGCGTACCGAAAGCGTCAGAAGAGCGTTTAAGCGTGATCTTGAATTTTCAGACATCCTAGTCAGGCTACAGGTCAGAAGCATCACTCAACGGGTCCAGAAGGAGATGCTTGCCCAAATACAATGGTCTGCAAACAGACGGTTTGTGTTTGTCGGAAGGTATTAATTCCGATGCAGACGACGACGACAACAGCGATGTCAACCCCTGCAGCCACCGTCTCGACGCCTTGAAAGATGAACAGGCAACAGGTCGCTGCCAGCAGTGATGTCCAAGGGCCAAACCGATCCATAACGCGTCCGAATATAGGTCCTCCGAGCACCCCCACCACTCCGACGAGACCAAATAAGCCAATGTAGAGCCTAAGTGTCCCGTCTCAACCTACTCTGCGCGGCAGAAAGGACACCTACGTCGAGTAATAATAGGGCGTGCCGCCTAAAAGGAACGTCAGGGTCACCCAGAAGCTCGACCAGCACGCGACGGATGCGACATTAACGAGGACCACCTGTACGAGCTGCGGTTCAGTAACGAGATACTTGAACATCGTGTACAATGTTTCGTGGTAAGTGAGATCAGGATTCTTGCATGGTTGGTCCGGTACGAAGAGGTATATTCCACACAAGGCAATAACCTGGACCCAGATCGATACGTAGTATACCATGCGCCAGTGAAGAAAGTACGCGACAACTCCGGCTATCGCGCGAGCTAGCAATATCCCCAGCATGATAAAAGCTTGTAGAATTGACACTGCACCAGCGCGATCAGCCGGAGAAGCCAAGTCTGCAGCGAATGGTAAAAGGATTTGAGGGGTGACATTGAATACTCCGAGAAGGAATGCGAATATCTGGAAGACGAAGAGGCTTTCTGACAGTGTCAAACCAACCGAGCAACATGTTGTGATGAGGACGAGGGTTAGGACTAACTGTCGTCGCCGTAGAAGGTCTCCCAGAGGAGATATGAAAAACAGCCCAATGCAATATCTGTTGTTCCTCGGACATACATATCCAGGTTCAATTGGTTGATAGAAATGAGTAAACATACCCGGCCTGGCATATCGTAGGAATCCTGACGAGAAATCAGACAAAGTCGATTTCGGGCTAAACCACTCACCGCGATATGTCTTCATGCGAAGCTCGGAAATCGATCGCCATCTGAACTGTGAAGCAAAATAAACTGCACGAAACGGATAGTATGAAGATAAGGTAGACGTACTTAGAAGTGGTTGGCAGTAGTACAAATTCGCCACCGCTTTTGGAGGTTAGAAACGGATCATATTGATGACAACACACTGACTGAATGCACATCCTAGGCCAAATACGATTTTGGACCATGGTCCAAAATAAAACGGCTGAAAGACAGAATACCTGAGCCGTTTTGGAACAACCAGGAAGCCGAAATCTTTATGCGGCTCTTCTTGCAAGCTCGAGAGGGCCTGTTCCAGATCCATCGTATAGTCAAAGACGGAGTTAGACAGACTTTGAGGACTCAAATGCACGAGCAACGCACACATTGAAGGTCTACAGGGTTTTATAACCAGGGAAAAGGAGATATGAATCATCGCCTTGACCAGTAATGTGATCGCTTGCTGCGCAGAGTCATGGGCCGAAATGTGTAATGATGATCGCATGCTGTCGAAAATGGTTGTTTCCCAAGTCTTTCCAGATAATTCAGTGCTTGTCCACGACGTGATTCGGCAAGCGGCTGTGTAGATGTGGCCCACCAAATGCCAGTATATGACGTGACGAGAACGAGAAATGATGGATTTGAGGGGGCCTCGACAGCAATCATTGAAATAGAAAATATGGTGATTCTCTGAGGAGTGATGCATGTGGGTGTCTGAATCAAGGATGCTTGGCTTGGTGCTGGCAGTGCCAGGTTACTCACAGTATGACGACAACGTCCATGTAAAGTTCTCCGCGAATACCTGACACGGACCACGAGGTTTTGTGCAACAGGGTACTATCGCATGCTCAATACTACCAGAACAGTGCCATTAGGTAGGAATTGTCTCGAGGAAGGTTTTTTAAAGCCAGTGCTTCCAAAGTTCGACCGTACTCAGCCTCAGTTTACATTGAAATGCCTGTACGCAAATGTACGTCACGGGTCCAGGCTATTAGGAACACGTTGTTTCCGCAAGCACTCCTTGATCGGAATGGTTTAGGGTTATAAAATGAGCTGAGACTCTAGTGCATCAACGGCTGTCACTTGAAGCGGCACACACGGATCCACGCAGTCAAACATTCCTCGCCGCTTCAAACTCAGGTACCCAAGAGTATCCGCCAGAAGTTTTTTCCAAGTGCATTCGCCGAGCGCTTCAAGAAGTAGATAGGCGTTTGACAATACCAAGAACAAGGGCAGATTCCTGGAAACTACTGGAGCCTCGAGTCTAAAGCTGTCGTGCACACGTTACGCTAGCCTAACCGAATTCCGGTAAAATCGTATCCTGTTCCTGCATTGCAGCTTATCTTTTCCAGCCGGATCCATTAGATCATTCCACGGCAATGAATTCATACTAAGCACTGACTCAGAGGCTGGACTTGTCCGCAGCGTTTTGCTTGCGAGCGGTATGGAATCTTCTCTCTATCTATCTATTTACGTAGGTCCAGGTTGCGTGTCAATGCGATGCCATCCATGAGTGGATCCTTTGTCTAGACTTTCCTCGGTCTCTCCCACCCTTCCACGTACTGAGCACAGCCCAAACAAGACCCGCGGCCCCAGCTGAACTCGGTCATCGAGTCGCGCCAGGGCCTCAGCATTGCTGCATACCCATCGCTTCTTGAGCGCATGTCGGACGTAGGACCCTTCCGTGTGTACCTAAAGCTTACGCTTTGTGGTCGCTTGGCGCCCCCAGGATGGATTTGTGATCTCACTTTGATCGGCCCACTTTCGCCCTCCCAGGTTGCTCGGCATCGTACTTGATGGATTGTCTTGCGTCTCGACTTCAGAATGTCACGTCTTCGTTCATCCTCTCTTCTGCGCCACTTTACCCCTAGCACGATGGTCCAATTGTTCAGAGACTTTATGCGATTTAATCAATCAACACGCGGGTAGGACGGCCATAGGTCCATACTACGCAATTTTTATTATAATTGTTACATAAAGCACCCTGCAATGTGAACGAAATTTTACTCTACGACGCATATCACACCCACATACTAAAAATACACGCCCATTGTTCAACAGCCCACTTTTACCCTCTCGTTTCCCATCGTTGTACAACACCGGGAATGGTCATACATGTTCTTTCAGATGATACGTACTTTCGTTTATCCACGTCCCCACCGGGCTCGTCATGTCCACCTCCGTACCCACGGTCGTCGCGCACGAAACACTGTGCGCGTGCCCCCTGTATAGCTTGTCGTCGCCAACCACGGGTCTGTCGTGGTACCCGAACCAGACACGCCGTCCGCAGCCTGGGCCGCGAGAAAAGAGGACGAGGAGCTGCCAGACGTAGAGACCGATAGAGAGCGCTGCGGCAGGGCGCCAGCCGTATTGGAGAAAGACGTGAGAGCCTGCAGAGGACCCGAGGACCTGGCCAGCGAAGAGCTGTCGGTATACGAACGGACAAGGAGCGGACGTTAGCAAGGTTATAGGTGCAAGGAAATGAAGACGGTCAAACACCGACAAGATGGATACGTACGGAAACAGTGAGGACAGCGTTCAGCCGCGAACGAGCCTCCTCGGAGATACTACGCAGAGAAGAGAGATGGATACTCTTATCAACACTTTATTAAAGTTGCTTACCTAAACACAATCGTTTGTAGCGATACCGTCTGGGTCTGTCGAAATGCATCGATCCCAAAGCACACGATGACGACGACGGCGATGTTGATCCCAGCAGCGGCCGTATCGATGACTTGCAGGACCAGTAGGCAAAGGGTCGCTATGAGCAAGGAATACCAGGCACCAAGCTTGTCAATGAAGCGAGCTGCCAGCGCTGCCGAGAATATGCCCGAAATGCCTATTAACCCTATTAACCCGATCCATAACCTAAGTTAAGCAAAAACCGCGTCAGCACCTGTCTACGCTTGGCCAGGATCACGAGTGGTTTTACAGGATGGGAGAGGGAATCAGGATGAGGAAACCCACGTCGAAAAATGATACGGCTCATCACCCAGTAAAAACGTGAGCGTCACCCAGAAATTAGTCCAACAGGCCACCGAGGCGATATTGATCAATGACGCCTGCACGAGCCTCGGTTCGGTGATGGTATACGTGAACATGGAATACAGGACGTGGAGATACGTGAGATGCGAATTCTTGGGCTCGTGATCCGGTATGAGGAAATATGCAGCGCAGAGGACGACGGCTTGCACGCCGATGGCAATATAGTACACTGTGGACCAAGAGGTGAAGTAGCCAACGACGCCGCTGATGACACGCGCGAGGAGGATCCCAAACATGATACCAGATTGGAGCATGGAGATAACCTTGGAGCGTTGCTGTGGTGACGCAAAGTCGGCTGCAAGTGGGAGGAGAATTTGAGGCGTGACGTTAACAACGCCGATAAGGACAATGAGTATAGATGAGAGGACGAGGTTCCGTGACAAGGCCAACCCCACCGAAAAGCATATCGTTAGGAAGAGAAGGATCATAATCAGCTGGCGACGCCGAACCATGTCGCCGAGGGGGGAAATGAAGAGTAGCCCAACACAGTATCTGTTACATGTCAACATCATGAATAGCGACCCTATCAAAACGTCAAAACGCACCCTGATTGATACATAGTGGGTATCCTGAACCGAAGTCAATCACGCATGGAAGAACGTAATGCAGACCTACCATGCCACGGTTGCATACGTCTCATGGAACGAATCGGCCATCTCGACTAGGTAACATTTCAGCAAAAAATACACAAAGAATCCAAGACTCTTACTAAGGAGCGGTTGACAATAGTAAAGATTGGCCGCAACTTCCCTCTGAGAGTGAGCGCAACCACATCAATGAATGACGGCATGACTCACCAAATGTGCAAATAAGACTAAGTCCGATCTGTGTCCACCATCCAAGATCTGGCTGCCGACTTGGCACATCCCGTAGCCGTGGGGGCACAACCAAGACCCGAAAATCTTTACGGGGGCGAACTGAATCTAACGGTATTGGAATTGAGAGTGCTGGTGCTTTTTCTGAATCCATCAGAGTAGTCACGGACGCTGACCAGCAACGTTGAGGGGTGCTAGGGCCATTCATGATGGACGACATAACCCCCTGTCGCAGTCCTGTCAGCGACAACTTTTAATGGAAAAGGTGAAGGACTGTAGTTGGAAGATGGAAGGAATGGAGGCGAGCGGAACCATTGGATGTGGGCAAGAGGCGAAATATATAAGCACCCTCCCTCAGGGTCGCTCCTACAGTTATTACGGAGTGGTACGCTGATATGCTTACCGAAGGCACAGCTGCGCTCCATGTGAAGAACTTACATATGCGAACCTAGCGCTTACGGGATATTCAACAACTTCCGGCAGCATTTGTAGCTTTCATACTTCTAATTTTGAAGCGTTCAAACTACGTCTCTCGACAGGTCGTTCATGAACTTACAATGTTTTATCCATGCTAGCAAGCCCCCAACTCTTTGTCAAACTCGTCGAGGCGAATGTTTGTTGGGTTATAAGCACAAACATCTTCGGAAAGATCAGTAGCATCGTGGCTCGCATGACGAAAGCCTATCAACGATATAAAATTAAGTCTTCTGGGGTTTCACTGAATTCATGCTCAACCGATTTGTGACCCGAGGGGGTCCTGAGGCACAGCAATTAAACACGAAATGTGAACCCAGAATAAACCGTATTACTGCAAAGGTCAGCCAGTCTTGGTGAGCAAAACATACAGTTTCCAAGAAAGTGTAGGTCACTGCACGACGTCAAGTGCCAATCGACCTGCACGGGGAGAATAAAGCGACATATCATGAAGAAAATCCCTACTGTGTTCCTAGAGATCAATCTAAGGGCCAATACTCACTGGAACACCGAAAAGTGGACAGTGACTTACCCGTCCCGCCATCCGGAGCAAGAAATCGATAGACTTCTTCCACCTCGACTTTCTCGGAAATTATAACAGGTTTGGACTAGCCATCCCTACTTGGGCCTAGCAAGGTTTACTACACGCCTTGGCGTAACCAAGAAGCAAAGAATCCCAGTGGACCGTGAGTGCCGATAACGAGCGGGCTATCTCTCTGGATAAAACCTTCCTGTGCAGTGATAAAATGAAAGTGTAATTCGAGCTGATGAGGTTTTTCCGATCTAAAGTGGGATTTGAGTGGAGTTAGAAGTGTGGATCAAAAGACGAGCTTGGTCATGACCTTGCGTTCAACCCCAGTTAATTTTGCAGTGGTTATGATAGTATCGATACGTATCGCCCCGTTCGTGCGTGACGTGACACTGCCATCTCGGCTGCTTTCAACAGACAAGCGATCTCTCATACCGCTCCTTTCCGCGCAAACACCTTTCCACCACCCTGCAGGAGCCTGTTTCACACTGGCCCGTTCCCTGACTGGATTCAAAAGCAAACATCGTACGCGATGTCGTTCTTGCGTGGTTGACACTGACCGTCAACAATTTTACGATCGGTAAGTATGATACTCTCAGGCCGTGTGTCATCAACATCCCGGCGATGCCAATCTGCAACCTCCCATCAGCGGCCCAACCACACGATAGATGCCTTTGATGCTGCTGGCTTCAACATGTCGCGGCCCATGACCATGTCGAGCTCCGTGGACCGTCAGCGGAGGTCCAAGCGACATGCTGTCCCGCGATTGCATTTCGTAAGCGCAGCTTCAGATGTACCGTTGACTGCTGTTGTGAGGATGCAGATGCGGACGTTGCTATACATATGGTCGCCGTCAGCTTTGAATGCGATGCGGCAGTTTCCACAAGAATGTTTAGTAACGCTGCATATCTTGCCCCTTGATTGGAATGAAAAAGGTGGAGTGCATGAACTTTCACGGCTGCGACAAGGTTACATTTGCAGGCAACACATGAGATTTTGAGAGCATAGGAAAGCCTGATTTATATACTGGCGTTGCGAGTCACTATACTCTGCCGTCAGCGTCACGAAACACGCGACGCAATGCTGCATACTGATCACATGTGCAATTTCAATGGTCCCAGTGTAGGTAGCTGACGTGTGCTGACGACGAGTGAGTGATGGCGAGTTCGAAGGAGATAGCGACGATGAGCCGCGATAGGTAGTGAGTATAAAGTAAGCGATAAGTGGAAAAGACACGAGCGGACACGATGTCGCAACGTCGTCGATTCAGAACAGCGGCGGGAACGAGGACTTAGAATCAGACTGAAGAATACGAGGAAGAGAGATTCTTTCTTACATGAGAGCAATGGGAGAGATTATATACATGAGCGAGTGGCTCGTTGTGCGAGTGCTAAATAAGAAGGATGGACAAAGAGAAAGGAATACAAGCAATATGAAATACATGCACCATGAAAGAAGAAAGGAATGAAAGAGAGAAAGAGCTTGTGGTCCGTCGTGAGGCGTTTGATGGACTTGCGATGACGCGTCCGCGTGTGGTTGTGCGTGAACGCACAGCATTTCCTACACCAGTCTCATCCAACCTTTGCGAAAAGTTGTTATTACTTACCTTGTTACCTTGTTTCTAACAAGGTCACTCCACTTGGAATTAGTGGCTGTACACCGTCTACAAATTTCACGGTTCTAGGAAACTTCACTCTATCCCAACTCAAGGTACCAACTTCGCTCTCAAGACTCAGTACTCAGTGCCAGCATATGTGCACCCTGACCGTGTGCGCATGAATACCCATATACGGGCGTCCTCTCGTTGTCAGTCTCACCTCCCGAGCCGTATTGACAACACCTTGCACAGAACGACGTTGCGAAAGCATCCCACGAACAAGTGGTCTGAGCTCGAGTGCCATGGGTTTACCGAGGGAATCGCGCGAGCAGCATCTTCAATCTTAACAGGGGCCGGAACAAAGGCAAAGAGATAGTACAGCAGAACTAACCCGCGCTCTACACTGACAAGTCAACAATCTCGTCCCGAGACGGAAACTGAGGATGACGGGGACACTGACATGGATATGGACCAATCTCAAGATACTGACGAAACCACAGCCTTGCTGCCTGCAACCGTCCCTCGTGCTCCTCGTGGCTTGATCAATTACCCAGTGCCCGCGACGCGCGGTAGGAATAATAGTTGATGCCCTCAATATAGCATCACTGGACGACGATAAGGTTGAACGTTGATTTATGGAACATACTAAACTTCATCTTACCATACTTACTACTGCTGTTACTGCTCAGTACCTGAGTTACGGGTCTGAATCGGGGACTTGGTGCTTTTTCGCTTACCGATTCACTGGCGGCCGACCGGGGACCCATTTATTTCTCAACTAAGATCCGATATATACTTGTGTCGGAAAACCTACAAGCGGTGCGGCGTGCGATGGATCTACATTATTGTATCGTTACTCACCATTCTGCTGTTAAATCTGTCTAACCATGAATGTACAACGTATGTAGGCTGCCGCACGGGTACTCAGGTATGGAAATGGGTCACCATATGCCCATACATGCAGGCCGGCACGCACAAGAGGCAAGGTGTGCAATGCATGGGTACATTCCTGTGCCTGTGTCCACATAATATAGCAAGGCCGAAGGCAGGCCGGGAGGATGTGCATGCGCAAGGAGTGAACAGGCCGGTGAGCGCATGTGTGTATACACACACAATCTGGTGGCAAGGGCGAGGATGCGGTCGGCGCGCACGAGAAAGCGAGTGAGGGCGGGTGGGTGCGCGCATGAGAGGGAGAGGGCGCTTATGCGTCTGTGCGCACACGATCGTGTGGTGAGGGAGAGCACGTGCGTGCACATGCACGTCTACTAACGACAGGGCGGTAGCGAGTGCAGGTGGGCATGCGTGAGGGAGGGAGAAAGATGGCGTGTGTACGATTGGGTGGCTAGGATGAGGAAGGCGCTCATGCGCATGCGATGGTACAAGGCAACGAGGGGCAAGGACATGCAAGCATAGACGACAAGGTGGACAAAGGCGAATGGGGGTGAGGTGAGGGTGGGCAGAGGCAGCCTGCCTGACAGGCTGAGACCGGGGTTGCCACACAGATACTACTTACCAGGTAAACAAGGTTTCTGCTGGCGAAGCGCGGCGCTCACCAAGTAAAATCGTATTACATCTAGTCAGAGATACTGCCACAAGAGACCTTCGACATTGTCTGCCATACACTAGTCCGTAGAGAATCGACGAGCTGCACTCGTTCAGGATCCTGGGTCACATAGACAACACCACCAAATGACCAAGGGTCCAGTTTGAGAGCTGTGAACACCACCACCAATCCTGAGACCAGCTCGGGTGAGATATGTGAATCTAGAAAATCTACCGCCATTTCTGGCCGGAACCCTGGAGGATGTTGAACATCTTCGTGTCGATGGCAAGCTTCATAGTCTCCAGAGACCAACAGTACCGCAGAAGCTCTACCAGTCCATCAAGGATATGGCTGCTGCTGTCATCCAGTCTCCAATCCCAGTCCACATTGATACTTCAATTAGATCAGGTGACTTGTATCGACATTTTGTGCATGCCAGCATCTGTGAGCTTTATAAGGTTTTGTGAAATGGAAGGTCATCCAACATAAGTTGTAGATACATCTGTTCTTCAAGATCAACCAGGTCCTGGATGGCATGACTGATTCCTAACCAGCGAAGCCTTGGCACCAGATGGACATGCTTGTTCAACAGTAGCCCAGCATGCTTGAATATCTTGCTTGCATGCATCATTTGAATATGTGACATAGAGAAATGTGACTCTAGGGAGTTGAATGAAAGAAAAGAGCTGCATGACAGATTTTACAGTCATCCCCCGGCAGTTGCGACAACCCCAGCAGTTGCGACAATCATCATTTGTAGGCTGGTGGAAGTTTGATTCCTGTCCACCTTGGCCCCATATATGTATTAGTATATCAGACAATGATGTA
>JBBPNZ010001230.1:0-10339 GCA_038091195.1 Phylloporus rhodoxanthus
TTTACGACCCAGTAGATCCCAGTAGCGAACAGTGCAGAGGTGTTCCCGGTCAGACCCAATCCTGCAAGGATCTGAGGGCTGAAATAATTGATAGCGTTTGTACCATTCCATTGCTGAAACAGCATAACGAGCGAGGGGATAAGAGATCGCACAGCCGTGGCCATTGACTCGCCCATCATGCGAAATTGCTTCCAAATCGATGTTCTCTGCTTTCCGGCAAGGTCCGCCTTGATCTCCTCAAGTACTGCTACAACCGCCTCGTCGTCGACGAAGCTTCTTGTTGCATACGCCAGACTTTTCGCTGCTTCGTCGTACCGTTGTTGTTCAACCAACCATCTGGGTGATTCTGGCTGGGGAAGCATGAAGAGCACGAATATCACCCCAGGAAGTACTTGAACTGCAAACGGCATTCGCCACTGCATTTGTCCGAATGGGACATGAAGAGACGAGCCATAGTTTACCCAGACTTGTAAAGACATGCTTGGTCAACATGTCCGTATCTGTCAATGAAATAATACTCACAGCTGAGCATTATGCCAGTATTGTTTGAAACCTGGATCAAACCGGTGCAGCGGCCACGAATCCCCTTTGGCGTACACTCTGACAGGTACGAGGGAATCAGAGCGGTGGACATACCCAAACCGAAACCGCCCAGGAACCGGCTGAAGTAGAGAACTCGTAGTGCCACTACCTGACTGCTTCCAATTCCAGAAACTGTCTGTAGGATGCTCCCAACGATGTATATCAATCCAGCAATGATGAGAGGCTTCTTGCGGCCGAAGCGACCAGAGCTATATCCTGTAGAAAGCGATCCAAAGCTAACGGACCATCGAGTTCTCCGACAGAGCAAGGTAGAGGTCCACTCACAAGCAGCCAGCTTGAAGAATGGAAACGATATTGCCATCGAGGTTGGCCCGCGCGCCAGTAGACAAATGGTTGATCCCAAAGTATTGCTGAAATGAGGCGAGGGATAATATGCCCCCAATCAGCCCAACATCCCAGCCAAAGAACATGGAACCCATAGAGGCAGATAGCGCAAGCGCATATGCATTGCGGTTTCGAGACAGACCGTCGAGCTTCCCCTGGTAGCCCACAGGGAGTCGAGCTGAGGAAAGGGCGAAAAAAAAGAGCCGCGAAACCTTGGGCCAGATATATAAGCGAGGATACCAATCATTATTACGAGCTGTCACGTTCCGAGCCAGAGGGGAGGCAGATCGGCAGTGGGGTCGGGAAAATATGTGATAAGGCGGGTTTTCACAATTTACAGGAGGTTGCCTCACGTTCAAGCCGATCCTTCTATCAAGTACAATTTAAAGTGTGCGGTCCATGTGGAGTTCGTGGATTCATGTCGATGCATGTACCCTTGCAAGAAATGTTTAGCTAAGGCAAGAGTGAGACATCGAATTCGAGTGCGGGTCCAATACTGTGTAGAGCAAATGAATGTTTGAAGAACCCTGAAGGTTGGAGAATGATACATGATTGCAAGCACGACTTTGTGCAACTCTCTACCGCCTCACTTCTGTAAAACCTCTACCAGATCCAGCTTTCTCAAGGACCCCTCCTCATCTTTATCTTCATGCTTCTCAATCTCTTTCTTAAGAGTATCCCGCGTCCAGTTTCCTTTAAAATGAAATACAGTGCTCTTTATCCCATTCCAAACATAAAAATCCTTCTTTATCATCTTGGCGGGCGAGGCCTTGAAGATGATCAGCATGGCACCAAATTTGGGATCACGAGGCCAGATAGGCTTGGCATTGTGGAGGACCCCTTCAAGACGCCCTTGATGGTATCGGGGTCATCGCTCCAGTAGTAATGCTCGAGCAAATCGTCTGGGTCTACAGTCCAGCGCATAGGAGTGCCTGGCATGTCGGAGGGCCTGTCAGTGTCAATGATTAATGAAGGTGTCAACATCGGGCCAAGGCAGACGGTGAGACGATGTGGACATATGTGAAAACTGGGTCAATAAGTCTCGGAGTCGCTGTCTACTTACTCCAGTATCGAAATCGCACTACCGGCCCACCTATGCGAAAAATAGCCTTTCCCTTCTTCACCAGTCTGGCAGTGACTGCGAAAGCTTGCGTTGCGAGTGCCTTTCATTCACAGCGTCTGCGGGGTGAAATGCAGCCTCGCCTTGGTGTGCAAGATTAAACGATCTCGATCGTCCTTGCGAATGGAACACTATTTCGAGTTCCTCCCCCTTATCCTGTGTCGACGGTGGCATAGCCTATCGCGAATTTGTGCGTGGAGGTGGGTCGTCTCCGCTGTTCTTGTTAACTATACATTGCCCGCAGACGTCGAAGCCGTTATGGCTTGTCTGGCTACACCTCCCAGAGCATGGGGAGCCCACCACTACCCTTTTAGCTGTAGCACCAGGCTGTTCATGGCATAACTACCCCCGCCGTTTATCACATTCATTTGCGACTCCACTGGAGGTCTATCCATCCACACCTTGTGTTACATCCCTCTGTAAGTACTGTCTCTCCTTGGTTTATACCTAACAGGTGGCCTCAGAGATGTCATGCCTATCTGGGGATGCCTCTGTAAGTATGGCGAGCCCTCCATCATCTCAGCTGTATCCAGCTCTGGAGATAAATCTATCATGTGTTGGATGAGATAACGATCATGGTTTCTCAGGGCTGGGCGAGATTCTTTCTCGAATCAACAAGTATGGATAGATAAGCTTAAAGTATTTGGACATGACAAAGCTTTATGAACACTACCGGGGTAAGAAGACACAACTTTTACAATTTCCACTCATGTTGTGCCTACCGGCTGGACTCTATGTATGTATGTATGGATCGACGAGTTCTCATTCACCATGATCTCCTTGTGATCACAGTGTATCCACATGCACTACATATCATCCGAGCCGCGAGTAAGTGTCACAGATTTCCAAAGTTTCCACACGAATGTCTGCCAACGAGGTGATCTCCGGTTTGACAATAATCGCATGCTCTGTAGCGACCCTCTTCATGTACTTGCCATCTGCCTGCTGTAGGAGCAGGAGCGCATTGAATGGCTGCTCAAGCCTCGCAATCAACTCTAATGCCTGGGTATATTCACCGACTTGAGGGAAAGGGCCACCATATGATGACGATGCAGGCAAAGCCGTGACGTTGAAACCCGTTTCATGTCCTCGGGCGACCACGCTATGTGGACCTCGGATGCGATGAATCCATGGATGTATGAAGACAAGTCTCTGCGGCTCTCGTGGCGAGAGTGCATCTGCAGTCACAACTGTTACATGGCCGAGCCCAGAAACCTCCGCACCGTACTCCTTCTCGGAGCTGTCGTGTACATCATGGACCTGCAGGGATTTGGTCTGGAAGATAACGCATGGAAGGGATAGACGACGGTGGGAGAGCCTTGCGTCCTTGAGGGCCCAGATTTTCGTATAGAATTGTACGGCGTCGTTACGTGTTAATGCGCTCCCGAGTCTCGCTATGGACGCTTCCATTTCCTCCGCCTTGAGTGCCGGGGGACTGTGAGGAGCTGCGCTGTAGACAGAAAGGGAATTCGGGAGACAACTATTATATTCCGATGACTTTCCAATCCAATCGAGCACGGTAACTTCACCAGAACGGGTGACAATCTCCTCCAAGAGACGTCCGAGAGCGGCCTCCCCTTCACCATAGTGCGGCTTGACATCACTTTTGAATATGCCGATGAGACAATATGCGACATCTTCGTCGCGTGTTGCTTTGCGTTTCGAGGCCAAGCGAAGCTTTTCGCGAACAGTGAGACTGTCCGGTTGAAATGCGACAATGGTTCCACTGGAGATCTTGATGGCATCTGCGAGCTCTTGCATAATCTCCGGAGAGTGCTTATGGTTGGTACCACCGTCGCCGAGGTACGGCTTCCACGTAGAATCATAGAAAAGGATGACCTTCGGTGCGAGCAATTCTTGCAAAGTCCAGGCGCGAGTCATCCATAAATCGTCTGGAAGATCTCCACGCTTGGAGGGGTGTTCCGCATTTACAAGGAGAACAAGCGTTGCTGCCGAATTCTCGTACCACTTGTACATGGATGTAAGTGATTCGTTGAGGATGACAGTTGAGAGCTTGTCAATGCAGCAGGTATCCGACCATGCCCATCTGAAGCCAAGGCCGCGAGTCTTCCTACAAAAACTCCGCAATTTTTCGTTCGGTTGTGTCGCGGGTAGTGCCCACACAGATTTAACTTCGTTGACATCTTGCAACAATGGCTCTTTTCCCTCCTCTGGTCGGGTCCATACATGGGAGAACATGACATACTTGAGAAATCCTGCAACGACATTCCGGATCCGTTCCTTGTCCAGTCTCTTAGTCATGGAAGAGATGAGTTCTTTAGATATCGGATCACTTTTGAAAATGCACATGCGGGCAGTTGCATCACAGAGTTTCCCGGTGTGAATATCAATAAGAATGAGAGGGTAGTGTTTCTGGACCTCGTCAACAGTGACATCGACAGCTGCACTTGTTTCAGACGTCGCAACGTAATTATTGCGCAACTCTATAAAACCGGCAATTGATTAATTATGGGCATTACATCGACAAGGGGTACATACGACTGATTTTGGTGTCACTGGATTGTTCAATCATGGTCAGCATGGACTCGAAAACGTTAATCGCTTCGTCGTATCGTTTTGCGCCGCGAAGTACAGCATGCTTCGTTTCGTAGACCAAGGGGCACGAAGGATCCAATTCCATGGCCTGGGTGACATTTGTCAGCACAACCTGGAGAAGGCGCACTGCGCATACCTTATCCGTGTCGCGCAGAGCGTCATCCAACAATCCTTTCGCTTCTCGTGCTCTGCTCCGTTTGATAAAAGCATCGAGATCTTGGGGTTGGAGTGATATCGCAGTCGAGTAATGCTCAATTGCAGTATCGTATTGCCGCAAATGCATGGCAACATCACCACAGCGATGTTTGAAGTCTGATAAAGAACGGGCGTGACATGGAATTAGCCAGTTAACGATACAACGCACCAAGCACCCAACGATCATATTCGTCACCAGCAGCTATCTCCCTTTCGACATCATTCATCATCGTGCGGAAACATTCGGTAGCCTCAGATAGGCTACCACAGCCCGCAAGGACCTCGCATATGGCCTGGTAAATTGCGAGCCTCGAGGCCGTAAACTTTTATCAGCGTTAGTAACAAAATAAACGTTGAATAACAATATATCTACCTCTGCGAGAGCGGTTCTCAATACTTCTCTCCAGTTGTTGTTCGTTAATTTTGCGTTGACCCACTTTCGCAGGATGTTTTTCGAAAAAGTTTGACCGTTCAATAACGCAAGGGCATAGTGTACTGCAGCCTTCTCATGATCACGGAATGCATCACCGGCCCGATCGAGAGCCAATACGCATCGTTGGGTGAAGTCTGATGTGGATATATTGGCACTGTAAGGGTAATAGGGGACCTCATAACGTCTTACCTATGATCCACTCCGCAGTAGACTGGCTCGGGCGAGCCTCGCCAAAACTGCTCGTCAACTTGTGCAATGTCTCTATGGCTTCCTTTGGAGCGTTCGCATTGCACAGTGCTTCACAGAGGGCGCGTTGAGCATTGATGGAGAGGTCTTCAAAGTTCCAGCCAAATACCTTGATAGAAATCATTGCATAAACAACATTACACGTTTCTGAAAGTCCTCACCAAGGACATCGTAGTCAGGTAAGGATTTTCGAGAGGCTGAGTTGAGAGTTGTGCACGCTTGAAAAATTCTACCGCACGATCGTACTCTGCGCGTGATGACTGCAGGTCGCCGAACCAAAAATATAGCTGCGCCTGTAGAATTTGTCTTAATTGAATGCTGGAAAGATTGCACTTGACGCCGTGTGTACGTGCCTGGATGAAATAGTATATTGATTGATCGTCCATCATAGCAACCAAGTCGTGTATGTGCGAAATTTCCTCTTCACTTTCTTCCGCCATACAGAAAATGATAGACTAACATGGTGAGTGTTATGAATCTGCGAAACAGTGAGGTAGATACCTTGATAACGCGAAGAAATTGTGCATCATTCGAAGTTGATTGCGCAATGGCGCTATCACATGCGCGGTACCCATCAAAGGCCTTTCCGTCTCCAACTAAGGCCAAACTCTTTGCTACGAGAGCTATAACCGATGGCTGGATCTTGATAGACTTGACATCGAGTCATGTAAGTATGTTGAAGGCAAAGACGGGATGGAACCTACCTTTTCAGCATCGTCAGTTGCATCTCTCCATCGTTTCGAGCGTGCACGTATAAGCGCGCGATTGGCAAGTGCGTGATGATGGTCATGATTCGAAGAACGCGTGATTTCTTGTGTAAAGATTGACTCTGCGTTCCCGAGCTTACCCTGCATCCACGATTCAAATGCTATGTCGCTGACATGCATAAGTGGTCTCTGAAGGAGCGAAAACAATGCAATCAGCTGATGTCAAGTGACACTAAGTTCTTACAATGGCGCTGCTGAATCTGTGGTTTACATTCCATCGTGAATTTTCAGAGACAAGAGTAGGTGTGCCGCGAGAGACAAAGTAAGAGTGGGGAAGGATATCCGGGAGATTCTGAAGTACGATTCTGTCGTCGTCTTGTCCAAAGGCAATCTGAGTGTCCTCTAGCGATATAGCGACTGATTTCAGGCGACCAGAGAGGCGAAGGGGGGAACAGATCGTTGTGTGGGTCAATGTGTCCCAGATTGTGACTGTACGGTCAATGGAACATACGATAAATTGGCCGCTGTTTGCCAGAGCAATGAGTTGGACATGGATGTGAGGGTCGACTTTCCAACTAGAAATGTGTTTGGCTGTCGCGACGTCGAACTGGTTGATGCCAACTTCGTAAGATGTAAAGATACGCTGGCCGTTGTCTGACCAGGCAAGTGGATTTGGAAAGACTGAGCTGACCGCGTTAGCGATTCGGATGAGTTTCTCTCCGCTGCGACTGTCGAAGATGTGAATGGCCAGGTCCCCCCAAGTAGCCGTAGCGAGGCGATCTCCGCTGGGAGAGAACCGCACACCACCGACATGACTTGGATGTTTCAGTGCAAATAGTTTCAGTCCATCCTTCTTGAGTTCCCAAATGACCGCCGTCTCGTCGTATGACCCAGTCGCGAATGTCTTGCAATCTGGAGAAATGTCGACAGAGAGGACCCAGTCGACATGGGCAGACTTGATCTCGAAGACCTTGTCGTGGGTCGTCCCATTCCAGCCTACTGCAGACCCAACCGTCGTTCCACCCACAATCCACAGCCCGTCTCTCGAGGTTGCAACGGCTCCAACTTCGACAACAACCTCAGGCTTCATTACTTTTCCGACTTCCCTGCCATCGGCGGTCCCCCATTTCCTAACCGTGCCAAGGCCACTACCACCAAGTATGTGTTTTCCATCCTGTCGGAAGGTGACTGAGGTTATTACACCTTCGCCTTGGATGTTGAGTTCTCGGCGGCAGGTAAGCATGAAGCCCTCATCGTCACTGCAACTACTCACTGTTCATGTCTTCCGCACCCAGATGAGCTACAAAGAGTGGGAAGGTCAACGTTCATCTTGGCAGCGCTTTTCTGTCACTTATCAGTTCTCACAGCCCAACTTTGCCTCGTGTCTTTGGGCGTCTGTCTTCTCACCCACTGCTCGTTTACAAAGCTATTTGTGGAAAAACAAAACTAGATTTGAGAACAGGACGAGGTGAAGGATCGTTGAAAAATAGTCTATGACGAGTGTGCTCGAGAGGTATGGTATGGCTCTGCCCCCCTTTATCACATTCGCCTCACGTATCATCATGCGCAGGAAACAGTGTTCTAATCACCCTCACACAAGGAAACACCTACAAGTATGCCAACGGGTTTGGAAGCCCGCTGCGGGCGAATTCTTGACGAGGTTGTGACTGTCTCACAAAGAATTCGTCGTTCCGTATTAGCACACGCGAATCACCAAAACCTCACCGTTTCCGATAGGCTTCGCGGCCAATTGGAAATGATACGCGTATCCGCTGACACCATCCTCGAAGCCTGCACCAGAACCTCCCTTACCAGTGATACTCTCGATGATCAATTGATCAATTGGCTATTAAGCGGAGAGCTTCCCTTGTGTTTGAGCAAGCTGAAAGATATGGATGTCATGCTCAAGCCCGTCTGCCAAACTCGGCTTGTTTTGGGTGCTGCTCGACCTATTCGACAGGCCGAAGACAAACTTTCCGCAACCATGGTCTTCTTTGATAAACACAAGAATCTTTTTCATTTCTTACTTACACCTGACGTCTGGTAAGTTTCTCAGTGGCCATTGGAATGAGCACCTAACTCTTATCCAGGGATCGTCGGAATCCCCTTCCCAAGATATCTCAGCTTATTACTGGTCCCGCCATACATTTATCCTCTGAACAAATGCTTAACAGTACAACAACGGGATCCGATACAGAAACGGAATGCGATACAGAAGCAGAATATGAAACAGCATCAGAATATGATCATGATGAGAATAACCCCTTACCAGCTAGGGTTCAAGCAATGACGAGAACAGATAGGAAGAAATTCCTTCATACGCGTATGTCTGTCTTACCTATGCTTATTACTCGGGCTTGCTGACAATACCTTGTTGCAGAGCAAAAGCTGGACGAGGTCTCCCGATGGCTCGCTCCATTGGATTGTACTCAGAAGCACATTGATACACTCAAACTACGCCAAGAAGGGACCTGCAAGTGGTTTCCTAAGACAGATGCATTCAAGAAGTGGAGGGCGTACGGAAGTCAATTTTTGTGGTTGCACGGCAAAGGTACGGTATCTGATATTTCGCGAGTTATCACAACTAATATCGTGTGTTCCCCGACCTGCCCATAGCTGGTTGTGGAAAATCGGTATTGATGTGGGTCTCCTTGTTATTCGTCCATATAATGATATCATTGAACCCATGCAGTGCATCCACAATCGAGCACCTCAAAAAAACAGTACAGGATGAAGTAGTAGTGTTCTTCTACTGCGATTTCCGAAACGAGCGGTCGACGAGTTCCACAGAGGTGATGCGCTCCGTCCTCTCCCAGCTGATCTGTCATATTCGTGATTGGGGCGTTGACCCAGGGGACCTCCCAAACAAGATACTTGAACAGAAAAGTGAAGGTTCGCTGTCACTCAGTGACCTCGATAAACTTGGTGATCTGGTGTCGCGCGCCGCAAGTCGTTTTCATTATGAACCTGTCATAGTAATCGACGCACTCGATGAGTGCGCAGATATGGAGGCACTTTTACGTGCTATGGTCACACTCAAAGAGGCAGATGTTCGGCTATTGGTGACAAGTCGCCCGCATCCGATGATCATGGGTCATTTTAAAGATCTCCGATCACTTTCAATCGAGAACATTGACAAGGAATTAGCAGCAGACATATCCTTACATGTCAAACAAGAACTTGACTCGCGCGGCCGGCTGAGATTTGCCAGCGAAGACATGAAGGATGAGGTTCAAGCGGAACTAACTCAGAGGGCGGAGGGCAGGTAATGTTATCATTTGTCTTGTCGACCCACTATTCATGTTCCCCATTTTCCAGGTTTCGGTGGGTCCAGTGTCAGCTCGACGCCCTCGACCGATGTTCGAGCCGGCCGGAGCTGAGGGAAGCGCTTGACAACCTTCCGAACGAGCTAGAAGCGACATACGAGGTAATCCTAGGGGCAATCGATGAACGAAAGTTGGAAGGGGAGCTAGCGCGACGTGCGCTGACTTGGCTTGTGGTAGCATTGGAGCCCTTGCGCCTAGCCCAGATTGTCGATGGACTCTCGACGGTGCTCAAGCAACAAAAGGTGGACCGTGGATGGCTGAGAGGCGCGCTGTTACATGTGCTGTCGAGTCTTGTGTCATATAATGAAGAAACGGATGTTCTTTCATTATCCCATTTCAGTGTTAAGGTATGTTTCAAGATGTCTCCTAATTTACTCATCTGCATCATCTGCTCGACAGGAATATCTGACTGGCAGTACGGCATTGCCGATGTATCAAATCATCCTTCATGTGGCTCATGCTGAGGTTGCCCATATGTGCATGTGCTCCATCTCTGTCTTTCTGAAGGCAGAGTCTTCCCGTCGTAGTGTCACTCCATTGCACTTCCCGATGCTTTCTTACGTACTCTCTTCCGGTTTCATTCACCTTGCCCATGTCGATTCAGACTCAGCAACCACCCTTGACACATTGCAATCTCTTGGATCGGACGTTCGCCATCACCCATCTCACTGGGAGCTTCTCTGTGAATTACGAGAGGAGCTTTTGCGATGGCCATATCCTCCATGGCCATCATCGAGACACGACTTTGTTCACTACATCCTGATCGCTTATTCCTCTCCCGGGCTCCTCAGACTATTCCTCTCCAGTGGTTACCCTCAAAAACCAAGGG
>JBBPNZ010001231.1:0-10307 GCA_038091195.1 Phylloporus rhodoxanthus
CTGGGAGATCGATGGCTATGGAAGGTCAACGCCGAAATCGATAGGACGCATTGAGGACATACTGGTATCTTGGGATCGACGAGATCGCTGGGGATAACTTGAAAGCGAAAATCGAAGGGCATCTTGGGGAGGGGGGAAATGGAGACCTGCTGGGAAGAATCGACTAGTATTTGTGCATCCTCGAGGCGCGATGAAACTCGGGTGAGGCTACTAATCTGTCACGTGTCCGTACAATGCGGAAGTGGGAAGGACTCACCATGGGCTCACGTACGTGTAAGGGACCGCATAACATAATGAGGTGTCAATTAGAGTGCCATTGACAAGAATGGCTCGCACGGGCGTGATGCTAGAATTTATTAATGTGGTTGGCACTCTGTCGGAACCTTAAGATGAACGTCGACTGCGTCCAACTGTACTACCAAACGCTCATCATGTCGGACCAGCCAACCACACGCCGCTCCCTCTTGGGGGGATGGGAAAGCGTCAGTTTGGTCTTGTTATTTTTCAAGGCTGTTGCCAAATACGGTCAAATAATCGCTACGACGCTTGCGAGTCCATTCTTCATCGCACACGCGTCGCGGTCAGACACAATGCCCTCATCTATTCCAGACTTTTCTGCACCACCACCAAAGCTCGTCCTGGACGACTTCATCGCCAAAGCACTCTCATCAACACCGCCAGATCTCCACCCCTTTTTCGAGGCATTCCAGAACCTCTATACGCGCAAGTAATACATGCACGTACACCGTCGTGGACAACACTCACCCGGCTGACAGACTATGGCACCAACTTACACTGAAACTGTTCGAGTTCTTCGATCACCCCCTTTCAAAGCCGTGCCGCGTAGTCGTCTTCCAGCAATTCGTGAGAGATTTCGAGTCCAAATTAAACCAGCAGAAACTCGTGGAACTGGGAACGCGCGTTTCGAAGGAGATAACGAGTGCGTCTACTTGCTGTAGTCCATTCCATTACGATTCATCCCTTGGCGGAAGATCCACAAGCACAGCTTGGCTTTCTGAGTGCGCTGTTGTCACGGATCGACGCTGACAAGTCCAAGGAGGCACATGTGCTATTGCTGGCCAACATCGCACATGCGAAGCTGGTGTACGGTGATTTAGAAGGTACCAAGAAGGACATGGATGCTGCTTGGAAGACGCTCGATCAGCTCGAGGGTGTGGACAATGCAGTGAATGCATCCTACTATCGGGTAGCTGCGGACTACTACAAGGTGACATGGAATGTCGAGAAGGTTCTAGCGGATCATTTCGCTGACGCAATCGGTGTTTCAGGCGAAAGCAGATTATGGGCCGTATTACAAGCACTCGCTGCTGTATCTGGCATGTGTTGATGTTGGGACGGACCTCACGGAAGAGGAACGTTTGTTGCGAGCGCACGACCTTGGCATTTCGGCCTTCCTCGGGGAGAGCATTTACAACTTTGGGGAACTGGTAGGTGGATTTGAAACGAGTGCATGTGTGGCGAGTGCACGTGGCAGACGAATGCTGATGATGATCTCATCTGTGGTAGCTGATGCATCCGATACTGGATGCACTGGACAACACGCAGTATGATTGGATCAAAAAGCTGTTGTTTACATTCAACGAAGGCAATATTGGGAAATTCGAAGCATTGGCACCGGTGTTTCCGCAGGAGGTGCGTGATGGGTGCGGAGAGCCGTTGGTGAATGGACGAAGCTGAACACGGATTAGCCGATTCTGGAACAAAATTATCCATTCCTCCGGCAGAAGATCTGTCTTATGGCGCTTATAGAGACGGTGTTCAAACGGAGTGCGAATGACCGTACGATGACGTTCGGGACGATCGCCGCGGAGACGCGCCTCGCGGTAGATGAGGTCGAGCATCTGATCATGAAGGCACTGAGGTGAGTGAATTGGGGCAATGGAGGGGGCGTGTTGCTGATAATCAGCGCGTGCAGCCTCAAGTTGATACGAGGAACGCTGGACCAGGTTGATGAGAAAGCCCACATTTCATGGGTTCAACCGCGTGTGCTGTCACGGACGCAGATTGGCGAGTTGGCTGGACGGCTTGATGGGTGGATAGAACGCCTCGGCCGGGTAGAGGAGCGGATAGTGTCGGGCACGGCGTAGACACGACGCAGTAGTGGCAGTGAACAATAATAAATACGAATCAAGGCTTGATTATCTGCCATGAACTCGCCACTAAAGACTCGCCGTGTTTCGCTCGCCCTTCCCTCCTCGCCGCGTCTCGTACCAGCCTGGACGTTCCGCGACGATACTAGCATACCAGACATGCCAGAACGAAAGGGAAAGGACGGCTTCGTCGTGCACAAGAAACAGCGCAAAAAGTGGTCAGAAGAAGAAACCCAAATGCTCGTCGACGGCTGCAACACGGTAAGTACTCGACACCGACGACGACGACCGCTCACACCCAGCAGTGGGGCGTCGGAAACTGGAAGGCCATCCTCAAGGACCCAAAGCTCAAGTTCGACAACCGTTCCCCGGTCGACCTCAAGGACCGGTACGTCGTCCAGCACGCCTACTGGCACACCCTCATACCCTCCAGGTTCCGCACATACTTCCCCGACGCGTACAAGGAGCACTACCCCAACGCAAAGACCCATCTCTCCAGCAAGGTCCGCTCAACACTCCCAGACGGCCGCTCCATCTTTGAAAAGACCCGCTCCAAGAAGCGGCGGCCGTTTACTGAAGAGGAGGACCGCGCGCTCAAGGCTGGCTACGAGAAGCACGGCACCGTCTGGGCCACCATCGTCAAGGACCCCGTCTTCCAGGAGCAGAACCGCCGTTCCACTGACCTTCGCGACCGCTTCCGCAACGCCTTTCCAGAGCTCTACCAGGCTGCGGGTTACAAGCCCCGCAACGCCCCAAAGAAGAAGAGAGACAGTCTCCCCCTCCGCGCAGCGACAGACGACCAGCTCCAGTCCACCACATCTCACATCGGCCCCACCCGTCGCAAACGCGCCTCGGGCCTCCTCAGAGGCGGCACAAAGAGCGTGCCAGAGAGTGAGACCTGCTCAGAGGACGAGGACAGCTCCGCAGGCGAGGAAGAGTCCACCCGCAGGCTCTTCAAGTGCCCCCCCATCACCACAGAGACGTATCCCCAAGACGAGCCTCCCTCTTCTGCAGAGCCCTTCGCGGAGATGGACATGGAGACCATCGACCCTTTATCCGAGCCCCTCTCCATCCCTGACTTTATGCCCAGCGCGACACACTCGCTCTCAGAGCTCACCGACTCGTCCCAGTCACAAGGCACCTGGTCCAGCATTGACACCCCCATCCACTCCAGCAGCTGGTCAGTCAACACCGGTTCTCCGACGTCACCGCACATTTCCTCCGATTACCCCTTCAATCATTCCCCATTCATGCGTCGCGTGCACACCATCGGAAAGTCTGCTTGGGGCGCACAGGACTGGTTCTCTGCCAATCCCCGACTGGACACCACCCTTTCCAGCAGCGGCTCCTCTTTTGCCGACGGCCTCTCTCCAACACCATCGTCCCCCTTTTCGTTTCATCACCTCAATCATGGTGTCATGGATCGATACGACTTATTTCCGACCACATTTCATGACTTTGCATCCGAGACTGGCGTCGGAGATACCCACTCCACCTTTTCCGACCCTGAGATGTTCCCCACCAACTCGTTCAGGGGCTTCACCCACCACTCGAGTTACGCCGGTGACCTTATCTTTGGTGCACGCACCCACCAACCGCAGCAGTCGTATTATGGCCCTGGTTTCGGCTTCGGAACACCTGGCCTCGGCCTCTCAGGAATGCAGCCACCCTCTGGCATGCACTCCATGCAGATGCACACGTCCGCACTTCCCGGCATTGACGAAATCGAGCTGGCGTCGATTACGCTCAACGACCAGGCTGAAGTACCTGCGTCTGCCTCCCCCAGCGAAGTCGGCATCCAGAAAGACGATACGGAAACGTCTATGAACATTGCAACAACGCTCGGGTTGTTCGCCATCGCGCCGCACAATATGGAGGACATGGTCGATTTGGCACACTCGACGCCGCCTGCGACGCCACTCATGACATCTCGCCCCATGCGTCCACTGACGCACCTTCATTCATCTACATCGCACGGCCGATCCATATCTGTGCCGCCGTCTGAGCCGCGTTCCACCATGACACGTTCTACACAGGTTCAGACACATTCGCAGCCCGTCATTACGACCACGCGCTCGTTGCCCTTTTTTGACGCACCTTCTCAGCACTCAGAGTCTGCCGCATTGCATGCTACAGATGTTCCCGATTTGTGGAAGCCGTCAACGTCGAGCGATTTCCACAATCTGCCCTTCCTAGACTTGCATTATTACAGCGGCAGTCATTCTACGGACAGCCACCATGACACGAGTGCCGGCGCCACAGACACCTCGAGGCAGGGACAAGCACTCGACTTGGCGCGCTCAAGCACATCTCTTAAGTCGGCGCCACCCGGTGTGCCGTACTCTTCGGTGACACAGGCACTGCAGACGGCACAAGCGTTGCTGGTGGAGACGCCGCAGGAAGTGGGGGTGGGTGTGGGTACAGGAACGCGCCAGCCACACCAGCGCGGAATGAGCTTTGTCTCGCCGCAAGATCTGCAGCTGCGCAAGGTCAGCGACAACAAGCGCAAGCGGGCAAGTTGGGATGGTGGTGCGTTCTAACTGCGCTGCTGCCCATCTTTCATTTGCATCCATCCTGTGCCGGTCCCATTCATCGACCATCAACTCTGCATTCGTCATCGTTTTATCTAGTTGCGTTTGCTCGCTTTCGTTTTCGCCACGTCCCCCCTTTTTTCGTTCGGCTGTTCTCACTCGCATCGCTGTCTAGCATCTCCCACCGTGACGCCGTTATCGAAAGAGGCACACGACATATTTTGCATCCACGCATACTACACACTGCATTCTCTCCGTTTCCTTTTTTTTCTTTTTCTCCACGCCATCTTGCGGTATGAAATTATGCATTATAATCGAGCAGTATACGTAGCACGTACATAGTCGTGTCGCTGGCGACGCCATGCCCGCATTTTCCGTAGCACTCGCAGAACTGGTATTTGTCAGACGACCTCGACGGTCGTCGTTAATATGACATCGATCAACATGGTCAACGCGGCGTGGTTGGAAACCTCATGTACTACCACTGACATCGCCCCTCTGTGTGTTGTCCCCTCTTTTTGACCGGTCACTTGCAACACGATGGGTTCCGAGTCAATGGGCCCAAACTTTTTGGTGAGACGTGCTGCTTCCACGACGCACCGACGTCACGCCCTCCGTCATCGCACAGATCTGAGACCTCGCGGCACGCGGGGATGTGGCACGACGATGGGGCGGCGCGATCAGCAATATTGGCCCAGACGATTCGGCGATATCAAATCATCTCTGCCTTTTGCCTCGAGGTCCGGAGATCTCCCTGCCTCTCCTCCGTCGCAAGGTTTAACCTCTGACACGCGCATCGCAACGAGGCCCCACTGGACACGCTCCCGTCGCGTTCACGGTTCGACCCGAGCGCTCAAGATGATTATCGATCGTGACCGTTGGACAATATGGGCCTCGAGGTGCGTATACGCCAAGCCGGTTCATCGGATGTCCGTCGAACCTCGGTGGGGATCCGACGGGCTCTCTCTCTGAGGCTCCGCGGGGACGTGTACTACGGCCGAGAGCGTTGCTTTCGATCGACCTGGGCAAAGAAATGCTTTGTGCTACGCCGAATGGTAAATCAAACATACGGTAGTCTACATGGTCAACGTCTCAGCCTCGATGGCCCCGCCTCAGCATTAACGTACACCCGTCTGGCCGGTGGACGGTCAGCGGGTTGTGCATCCCCAGCGGACGAGTCCTCTGCATCTTGTGGCAAGAGATATTCAAGGTCCTCAAACATGTGCGGAAACAAGATCGCCAGCATATCGTTCACCCTGGCCATCTGTCACCGAAAAAGTCAAGGGAAAGAGCGAGAGAACGTACTTGAATATAAAGTCGCCTTTTTGTACTGAACGTTGTTTTTTGCCCGGTTTTCTCGGTGAGTCGACGAGATTCTTCTGCGAGTCCGTCGCGAGTGAGGTCACGTTGAGAGTGCCCGCCGACTTCCCCTTGGTATAGAGGGATAGACCTTGCCGGGCAGCAAGGTCCAAGATGTTCTTCTCTACTGTGTCTGCGGGATCGTTTGTCCTGTTGTCCACGTCACGATCAAGCATCAGACATACCTTCAGCATAGTAGCAGAAAACTTCGGTCGCTCTAGTTTGGCCTAATCGATCTATGCGCGCGATGGCTAGGTCATGGTTGAGTGACGACCTGGAACCAACAAACCACGAAAATCACCTTGTACTTCAAATCCATGGTTCACAACACTCTCCAAGAGGAAAACACGCGAAGCACAGGTGACATTCAGACCGGCGTTATCGCGTTCGCTTTGCGGGCGTTCAGAAAGAATCGTCTTGAATCACGATCTACGTACCCGTGCAAGAGAAGGACTTGAAGACTGGGTTCGACTCTAAATCTTTTCGCCCCACCTTTTACCGAGCCACGGTCAAGGCGCATACAAGGGATCCCTAGACGAGTCTCAGTCCATGCACTGTTACCAACGTAACCTTTGACTTGCCATTTGAATGAAGGGCATGCTCAATGACTTGGAAAAAGCATTCAGCCAGCAAGCCTCATCGATCGCAGAAACCACAAACTCACTCGTCAGTGAATCAGCCCATGCAGAAAAAACAATACTCTTGGCGCCAGGGTCTACAACTTGAATGTGCAGCAAATGTCGAACAAGAGTCTGAATCTTGCTTCCATAGCTTCCATTTGAATCCATCGTCTGTATGTCTGCAAATAAACCGGGGTCTTTTTGACGGCGGTCGTTGAGTGTTTGTCGTACACTTGGCGTTGGCACCTAAAACTTACCAATCATATTGTAGTGGATTTCCCGGAGAGAGACAGGGACTAGTTCTCCATTGCTCGTCACCGGTTTCGCCGGAGGCGGACGATCCCCCTGTATGCTGAACCGCTGGAGCTCTCTGTGATCGATAGGAGACCTACAGGAGACATTAACATGGCATCAGGAGTGGTTACATTGAGTATACCTGCAAACGGGGCATGCCCTCCCTTGGCCACGAGCGATCCACGCCTTCATGCAACCCTTGTGGCACAAACGATTTTAATCTAATCACCTTTGGAATGGCAAATCAACGTACCTCACAAAAGATATGAGCACTTGAAAAACGTCAGCATGTACTCTATTCGACGCAGAGGTGTCTCTCACCATTGAGTGATGAATCCTCGCGAAAACTCGCACTGACATAAAATGCACGCGGCATCGTCCTCGTCAACCCACGATCCGCCCGTAGCAAGATGTTCGAGATATCGCTGCCGCGCGCGCTTTGTATTGATCTTGGCTGAGAGATCGACAATGTCCAGTCTAGTCGACTCCATGGCATCCGCAAGAGTGCCCTCCCATTGGACTTCTACCACAGTATCAGAAATTTCTTGAAGGTGCCGGAAGTAGCTAGTGATGCTATGAATGAACGAGTTGCGCGAGAAAGGAATAGGAATACTGACACGATACGATCATTGAACACCTTTCTTAGCACAGCCAAATCAGCATCAAGCTTGTCCGTCTGTTCCTCTGTTATGGAGATAACAATTTGATTTAGCCCCAAACCACGAAACATGATACTGCTTACGCAGGCTCGCGATCAGCATCCGCAACTTCGCAGCGCCATCCTTGGCTATAATCTTCTCTGAATCGGTCTCCTTTGGAATACTGACAGCAATAGCGGAGAGGTCCACCATCACCGATTTGAGCGCACGTCCGGACAGCTGCAGGTCCTTGCGATCGTCCGACAGCTGCTTGTGCAGCACTTCATGTTCGGGCTGTACTTCAACGTCCGCGGGGATTTCAAAGTTGTCTTCAGCCTGCATCTTTGCCCGGGCAGCGGCCCGGGTCTTCCGGGTCTTCTTCTCCCTTCCTTCGTGCGCCGCAAGGAGTGTTCGTTCCGCGGCGATCGTCTCCCTACGGTCAGCGAGAAGAGCTGCGTAGGCCTGCAGGTAAACTTCTGCTTCGCCCTGCGTGTCCAAAGTACGGGCATACTCCTCTCCATCGGCCTGTTCACTCCCGGCACTGAGCTTTTGAGTCAGGAGTACGACGATCTTGGCACGCCATTCCCAGAGAAGAGCGGATTGCTCGTTGAGCACGTCTTCGATAAGCTCGTTCGCTTCTTCGAACTAGGAAGACGCGTGAAATGAATGCGAGAAAGTTCTAAATGGTGGCACTCACCAAATGAGTAGATCTAATGCCACCGCCTTTCAGGAAGGGCAACGGGATTTGCAGTGCCCGTTGTGTCACGCGCTTCTCCGTCGTCTCAGCGCTCAGCCTTCGCATAGCCCCGTTCGCCGCTTCTTCCGTAGCTAACCAATCATAAACTTGAGTACAGGTCCTTATCACATGTGCGCCAACTCACATTTGAGCAAGTCCTTCCGAAGGACCTCCGCATCTGCATACGCCGCATCTTCCTTCTCAGAAAATGAAGACCCAAGAACGTGATATACATCTCCTTGCAGGAATTTGACCCGATGAAGGACGAGGAGCGATTCTCGTAGACGAGCTGATAACGCCATTCGCTTGGCTCTGTGCTCCTCGCCGGCTGGCGTCTTGGGTAAACCCCGGTCTTCGACATCTTCGTCATCGTCGGAATCCATGTCGAGATCTACCGGAGATGTCGAATCGCGTTCAAGTTGCCTTCTTTTCCCCTTATCAATGCCATCAATGTTCTGATCATCGTGAAGCTTTGTTTTTCTGGAATCCCGCAACACTTGGGCTTCTTTTTTGAGAACTTCGCCCTTCACGTTATGCTGCGCCACGGAAGCTTTAATCTCATCAATGAGCTGATTGGCTTCCGTTTCTGCAGTGAGGAGATCCTCAAGAGCGCGTTGGTACCGGTCACGTTCGTCTGCGCGGTGCTGTTGCAGTTGCGCGAGACGAGTCAGTGTCAAAGTCTAGAAAATCGAGGCAATGAGTGTGAATGCGGCAAGGATGTATCCGGAGTAAGCACCCACCTTTGCTTTGCGGTCCTCTATCAAATTCTTCCAGTTCTGGTCTTTCATCGACTACAACCAATAAACACGAGCGCAACTCCGATGCGAAGAACCGTACCTCCAAGACGTCGGCAATGCTCTTCAAGGCACCTGGTTTATTCAACTTGTCGCCCTGCTTCTGCAATTGTCCAACCTATACCGGGTCTCATAATCTGCAAAACATATTCAAGAGATATGCCACGGCCTACCTGAGGATGTGTACATATCCCTCTCAACCGTCTCAGCACATTTCTCAAAATACTCGCATCTGCCTCCCACCCTTCGTACCCTGCCACCCCGCGTGCATCCAATCCAAGCTCGGCAAGCGCCTCTTCCAAAGCATGGTCGTACACCTTCGAATATCATATATAAAATACATGTGCTCGTCACAAACGCAGATAACTTACGTGTCGCTCGACCCGTCCAAGCTCGATGGCCACTAAATACCGTTGTTGTCGAGGTATCGTCAACTCATTCTCGACGCCAGACTTCAATGTCCTATTTCATATATGGAATAAGTAGAGGGTCATGATTTTGGATGAGTCGACTAACCGGACAGAATACTTTTGGAACAATGACGCAAACTGGTCTTTGAATCCATGTTTTAAAAGTCTATTCCACATCCGCTTAGGTGCTACAAGGTCATCGATGCGCAAAAAGCGAAGGACGCCGATGAGGTCCGAGGCCTGTGCGCGGGCTGGGGTCCCGGAGACAGCAAAGGATGACAAACGTGGAATAAGGGAAACCATCTCCCTGTAATTATGAAATCAGCCAGTGGAACAAAAGATGTTGGAAGAACAAACTCGGATTTGCCTGCTCCCATCATTTGTACTTCATCCATGATCACCCGATACCACTCGCATACTACCAAGGGACTCCTTGGCCTCCTCACATTCTTGTACTCTACACCCTCTCTGCGAGAACGCTCAGGTGGGGCGCGGGCAACGAGCATATCCGTCTGGAGGACCTTGTATGTCGTGATACAGACGTCAAACTGATTGATATAGCCAGCCCAATCAACGATTGGATCCGGGTTTTCGCCCAAGTCATTCGAGTTTAGGTCTTCGTCACCCACACCAATGTCCTTGTCCTCCAAACCCTTGGAACGGGCCTTGCCACGAGTCTTGTTCTTGGCAGGAGCTTTCTGAACTGCCACGGAACGACGCTTCGCCATCTCAGCTTTCACGTCGGCCACCGTTATCGGCACTTTGACTTTCGCCCAACCTTCATATACAAAAACTTTGAGATCAGGAGCGTGAG
>JBBPNZ010001232.1:0-10298 GCA_038091195.1 Phylloporus rhodoxanthus
TTATTTTCCAACTTCAACCGCATCCACCATCATACTCGCTGCGTCGCATTGCAAACCACGACGCAGTGCCGTCCTGCTCACTCTAGGCAACTCTTACCGTCTCTCAGCAACGACGACGTGCTCAACCTATTACCACGTGCGTCACTCATGTCCACTCGCAAAATCCAACTCGCCCCACCCCCGGTCATGATGGACTCGACCCTAAGGATGATGCCAAACTCTCCACCACCATAACATCATCCCCATCCGCCGTGCTCCAATACAGACCCAGGTGAGTGAATGCGAACAACGCAACGCAAACTAGCTGATTGGGGCTATTTGAAAGCTGGTATTGCAAGCTCACGACATCACTGCGTGCGCCTCACTATCCCGCTGTGCCTCCTCCAGACGGCAAATGGTGCGTGGTACATTGAGTCACTGTTCAAGCGCTCAACATCGACTTCCCAGTGGACTTTGTAAAGGTTGTCCTCGTGTGACAACCGTCCTCGATGTGTCTGGCATGTTCGTGTCTATGCTCTTATGACACCCCTTGCTTTGTCACACAAGGTATGTGTCTGTGTTTGGGGCCTGTTCTTATCATTGACTAGTGACCCTACAGTTGATGTGGTGAAGCGCACGGTGGGGCTCATCCCCTTCGCAAGAGTTCGTGGACGCTATTTACCTGACCCGGCGGCAGTTTTCGTGAGTTGTGGCGCCACCTGCTTAGCGACCTTGTTGTTACTCGCTTGTACTTATTGGTCGTAACACGTACTTGTTATTACTTGCATAAGTTGAGTGTAAGCTGGATAAGCTGAGAATAAGCAGTAAATAAGTATGATTTAAGAGATGGGACCTACTGATACAAGTAATGTCTACTTATTATAGGATTTACTTGAAATCTACTTATTGTGCTGTAAGTAGCCTATAAGTTTACATAAGTAGTGTGTTAATTTCCTGATGTGGCAAGCCAAGGATATGCACCTACATGGCCCAAGGACGAAGCACCATTGTGTCACGCGAAGCTGGCAGTACTGTCTCCAATGCCACCACAGCTTTCTGTGAGGAAATCCTTATCTTGCACGGGCGTGCTGATAAATGATGTGTAATTATTATTCGGTCTAAGCCACGTACAAGATGCGATGAGAGAAACAGGAGGACAAACTGGAGAAGTGAAGGAATAGGAGAACAGAACTAAATACGAGCGGAGATGAAGAGTGAAACCGGAAGCAATATGGATGCGTGACAAAGCGTCATGACAGCCTCTGGGATCCATGTGGGGCGTTCAACTGAAGATTGTCGCCAACATTGCTGTGGTATTTAACGTTCATCGTGACGATTGGATTATTTGTCTGGCAGGGACTACGAGGGATGTCTTTTCGTTCGTTCACGATGCTGAGCCATTGAAGGCAATCAAGGTGCATTCGGAGACCATCGAATGTTTGATTCAACAAGTGTCGGAGTGCAGTTACTTTATTGCTGACAAAACGGCTTCTGTGAGTCGGCTTTCAATGACTTCAGTATGATATGATACATATATTGCGTGTATCACCAAACGTTGACATCTGCAGGAATACTTGCGTGGGTTTCAAAGTAGGCACAACATGGTCAACCAAAAAACGATTTGCATGACGTTACAAGAGAGCGCAAGGGGAGCACAAGGGAGAACAAGTGACTGGGGGTGGAACTCAACGAGAATGTTCAGCGCGGCTCAGGCGCCGACAACAACACACCTGGCAACCCCCTACCACCTCCAGAACCACTCGATGAATGTCCAGAGCAACCAAATGAACCCCAGAGCTTTGAGCTCGCAGGGGGGGAGGCAGACACCTGCGAGCATTGAAGTCATGGGTACCGCAGTCAAAACGGACACACCGACAGCATTGGGAGAACACAACAACCCTAAGAAGTAACCAAAGAGGTCGCAGAAGGTGTTGGAACACGTCAGGAAGATGCTGGAGCACTCGCAGAATGACCGAGACGACCCATGATGGAGGTCAGGTGGCGAGCAGCAGGACTTGACAAAAGCGATCAGTGCACCTCAGCGATACACCTGGTGATCCCAAGCACCTCTCAAACCACCCGGCACGTCTATAAACTGGCAGGACAATCCCCAGAGCTTCGAGCGCGAGCCGGGGAGGCAGACGCCTGCGAGTCTCAAAGCCGTGGGTCTTGCGGTCAAAGTGGATGTGCTGCTGGAGTCTGGGCAGGTTGAGGATGCTAGGAATATGCTGAAGAAGCTGTCAGAAGTATTTGAACATGTCAGCAAAGGGTCAGAGCACATAGATGAAGAGAACCCACCAAAGAAGCCCCCAGACGAGGCAGATGACCTGAGCGGCGAAACGGCCACATCAGATGTCGTCCACAGCTACCAGGGACACACCAGAAACGACTGAGATAAGCGCGTTATCGAAACGAGCGGCAACGGCTGCACGATCAAGGCAGTAGGGTGTGCTACTGCAAGAGCACTGCTACTGCCAGCCATGACTTACCAAATATGCTGCTCGACCGCTGCGCCTCGCAAACGAACGTGACTTACGGTGCCGCAGGTTAGTTTCGATTCCTGCCCCTCGCACAGCTCTGGGTAGGCAGAATGGATGGGGAGTGTGCAGGACCAGGTACTTGACAAACAGGCTGTTCCACTGGGAAAACAGGTAGGCAACAGGAGTGATGGTACTCCCAGGTCAAAGGGAAGCAGTATAAAATGTTGGCATCAAGTGCTGTGGTGTCCAAATAAGGCCTTCGAAATAAGAGAAAAACAGCACCTTGTCCTCGTCTGCCAAAAGTGTGACTCCATGTGGACTTGGTGCAGAGAAACAAAAAAAGCATAACAAAGAAAGATACCTTGTCCCTGTGTGCCAAAAGTGACACTTTGAGGGTTCGGTACGGGGAGGGAAAAAAGGTGCATGACCTAAAACGTGACTCGTCATGAATTTGACAAAAGGAAAGGGTACAAGTGTGCCGGTGGGCGATATGCTTGTGTGGGAGGTCTATGAAAGTCTACTAAGGCCCCCGCTAGCGAACAGAACAGAACATATCACACCTCAGCATGCACTTCTTGGGCTTCTACAAGGTGTCTTGAAGGTTGTGAGCCAATGTTGATAACGGGTTCCAAAGTGAGCAAGTCAGCTCGGTGAAAAAGAGCCCTAGTAGGCATCTTGAACATAGCAGTGGAATTGCATGTGGGTGATTCTCTTACAGCAGACTCGTTGAACGCGACGGTTGCACCCATGGGAGGAAAAAACACTGCAAATGGTCACTATAGGTGGCCTAGGTGAGGGCTATCTGCAGAAGTAAGGTACCCAACTACATGCCTGGGAGAAAGGTACTCACAACTTGACAAAAAACGCTGGAGATGAGGTGATCGTTGCAGACCTTTGCCAACGATGCACGTAGGTGGTCTAGGTGTTTCGGATGATGGTGCGAGTGGTCTATAGAGCTGTACAGCGTTATAAGTGGGTAGGGTAGGCCACAGCACCAAAAACAAACACCGTATGAAAACCATTTTTGAGATATGTGGGTGTCGTGAGACAACACCCAGGCAGTCAGGGTTGAGGAACATATTGAGGAAGAGTACATGTCGACTATGGTGAAGGGAGCAGCAATTCCGAGGTATCATATGTGGGTGTCATGAGACAACACCCAGGCAGTTAGGGTTGAGGAATGCGTTGGGAAAGAGTAGGCATCGACTGTGGTGAAGACGAGAATTTTCAAGGTATCATATGTGGGTGTCGTGAGACAACACCCAGGCAGTCAGGGTTGAGGAATACATCAAGGAAGAGTACGCATTGACTGTGGTGAAGAGGAAAGCAGCGTTTTCGAGGTATCATACATGGGTGTTGTGAAACAACACCCAGGCAGTCTACAGGAAGGCAGCAGAGAGGGTTGGAAGTGTTGTACATGTAGTGTGGTTAGTGGTGGCATGGGAAGTCACAGGAATAGTAGTAATCCATTGATAGTAGCGTGACTGACTGATCGGTACTACTAACTACCGTGACTGACTGGTACTAGTGTGAGTACCATGACTAATAGCATGACTGATCTATGTGATTGTAGCCATGAAAAACACAACAACCAAAGGATGACAATGCAAATGATGCTTACACATCGTCAGTGAAACACATAGCTGACAGGACCAGTCCTCTGCAAGAAAATGATCCTGGTCGTTTTCTGCTTCAGTTACTGGTAACTCCAAAAGAAAAAAGAGTTGGGGAATAAAAATATAATATACCCAAGTATTTCATGTTTGCCAATCACTGGTAGCTAAGGATGGCACAAAAGGTTTCCTTATTGACAAATGAATTGATATAGAACTCTCTACAATTTCCAAACTATTATCACAGGTCTTATTGTTTGGTGCTGTTGAGCCAAACTTGGGAACCAGCTGACTACTCAGCGAACATCATCCAATGGCATGATATCACCCAAGAATGGGTATCGCTTTTAAATCAACAAGGTCAACATTGGCTTGGTTGAATATCAGGATGTGGTGGTATCTCTGGTGCCAACAAGGCATGTTTCTTTGAATCCTTGACGCATTCACAAACCTTTGTCCTCCAGAATGTGTAGGCCACTTCATCGGCAGACTTGTCAAAGAGTATGTCCTCTTAACCATCCACTTTATGGCTGGGTCAGACAAGGTAATAGGGACAGCTGGCTTGGGATGCACACAAAAATGCATATTCACCCAAATACTACACCCACTTGAAATTTGCTTCTCGTTCTTCTTCACTGTCGCTCAATGTTGGCTGCCAGATGATCTCTCCCGGAATCCCTCCAAATGTCATGCCCAGTTTCTCGTACAGGTCGGTGTAGAAGGGTTTAAAACGGTCCTGGACTTGTTTGCTCACTTTATATTGCCTCACAGGCAACATCATGTTTGGGGTTCGCTGAAAGACGGTCAAATGGGCTACCTGTGGTGTCTCTCAGTGCGTTCGTGGGTGGAACAGAATCAGATGTGATGTACCTATGCTCCAATCTCTTGAATCACCTGGATGCCGCTTGCACCGGTACCAACGACTGTGACTCGCTTTCCAGCCACCTCAATGTCTTCTTGTGGCCATGCTGCAGAGAATTAAATGGCGCACTGAGGCCTTGTACAAGCCTTGCTGTCCATCGGCGGTGACATGCCACAGATGCGACTCCTCATCCCAATGCGCTTGTTTTACAACTATGTCAAATCGACGATGTGGACACAGATCCATATTGTCTTCGACATAGCAGAAATATCTAAAGTACAAGCACATGTCAGGTTTGGATATCCCATGCCCAGCACCACGTATGCTTTCAATTCTTGGCATGACGGATACTTTTCAGTCCACGTCTATTCTTTCCAGACCTCTGGCAACAATGGCTCGTAGAAGGGAATGTGCATGTCTACGCATGCGCCAGGGTATCCGGTCCAGTGCCACACACCCCCGAAATCGGAGCCTTCCTCGATCACCACGCAGTGGAGACCGAGTTGGCATAGCCGAATGAGTTAAAAGATGCCACTAAACCCTGCGCCGATGATGATGGCGTTGAATTGATCATCCTGCATCATTGTCAGATTCCAAGTTCTGTGTAATGCTGGTGTGTTTGAGTTTGAGTAGGATGACGACTGAGAGAACCTACCAAATTCCAAGAAGGCATCAGGCTTTTGTAGATGTGGGGTTGTGGAACGCTTGGCTGTTGGTACTTATCTCCCGTGTTTCATGAACCACGCGTCCTCATCGCATAAATGGCTGTTATGAATCTGCGTCAGCGACAAACCAAGTCTGTACTATGCCTGTTACCATCTGGGGCCTTTGTCGGCTATTTTTCCTTCAGGTCAACGCGGAGACCCCGCACACGGACATGCACTCTCGTAGCGCATCTCGCCACCTCTATCACCACTTCTGGACCTCTGGTGATTGGCGTATGTTTGAATCAGAAAGGGAAGGGGTGCCAAGAAATTGGGGCAAGTTCTTGATGTCAGAGTGAGATCAGATAGCCCTTTGAAGTTAGGGGGAAAAAAAGACGTATGATGTTCTTAAATAGGATGTACCATAGATTGGTCTGTGAGCCTCTGTGTTGGGTGTGGATGTATTAGTTACGTCAAGCACGGTGATGTCCCAGAAGAAATATGGGCCAAGGTCTCGGTGTCTGTCATGGGCATTGCCGCTGTCATCGAGATTCTTGAGAGCACACAACGACTTGGTGCACTCACGCTCGTTCTTGTAGCTAGCCTAGTAGCGTCAGTGGGTTTTGATGTGGGGAGAGTTGTTGCGCATCCGCATGCCAAGTTGAACTTGCCAGTGCATGACTTTAAAGGTGCCCCTTGTTATAGACCAATAAGTACAGTTATCCAAGGAAATTTACAGCGGCTGGTGACGGTGAATGCATCATATTCTTCATGCTGTGATGAGGGTGCTGCAGGAATTGAGTTGTGTGACCGTTGCAACGTGTGGCCATTGCACCGTTGTGTCACTTGGTTCATCTGGAGCCTCTGGAAGGTGAGTCCTCGGACAAGGCTGGCTGGGGTGCGTACAGTTCGAGTGGGTTGGTATGCGGAGGAGGAGTCCTGTATGAGTGCCTCTTTGAGCTGGCCCAGGTGTATGCAGTCGCTCATCTGGACTATTTTTGTGTGGAGCTGCTTGGTATTGGCGAGGATTAACCTGGCGGGGGTGAGCGTAGCTCATGCGAGCGACGAGCAACTTGCCTGCTGCCCTTGCCCCAGAGGTGAGTGGGCCTGTGGCGAGTCAGCACAAGCCATTGGGTAGGTGACCACGCACCATCTGGACATATCTCTGCACATCCACACTTTGAGCAGGACTGGCAGAAAACACACGATTGCACTAGGGAGATGAGTGCTTGAGCCTCTGAGTGTTTCTCTTGTTGGGTTGCCCTTATGCAAGGGAAAAAAAGTCGCAAGTTGCCATTGCAAACCAGACCATGTCCTCAGTGCTTCCCTCCAGCCAGTGTCCAGAAAACAGGCTGAACAGCAGCTGAACCAGCTTACGACCTAGCCTGGTTTTCTCGCTCACCTCCTCACACTCATCCTTGACAATGCCCCAGATTGTGGCATCTACCTCAAAGATGTAGCAAAACTCATATTCTCTCTCTGCCATCTCCCCCATCTCACTATCCCAGGATGTTGTGCCTCTCCCCGAGCAAGACAAGGTTATCCTCCGTGCTCAGCTTGTCCCTGCCATGATCGCCCTCTCACATCCACAAGACAAGGCTATCCGCACACAGATCGCAGAGTCTGTCACACTCATCATAGAGCTCGACTTTCCTGCAAAGTGGCCCGATCTTATCGACGTACGTCCTATCCATCTCCATCTCCCATTTCTCATCTTTCCCTAGCATCTTGTTCTCTCTCCCACAGAGTACAAAGTTAACCTTGGCGTACTTGAAACTGCCCACTCCATCTTCTGTCACTGGTGTTCCCAAGTTCGCTCCGACGCGCTCTACACTGAGATCAACCTTGTCTTCGATTGCTTCTTCACCCCTTTCCTCAATCTCTTTTGTCAATCCGCCACCCTCCTCTTGGCCACTCCGACACCATCCAACATCGACGTTGTCACACAAGCACAGATCCTCTTGGCAGACATATTTTACATCTTTACCTACCACCCACCATCGAGGATGCCCATGATGAATTTTTCACACCATCTACCTGTTATAGCGCTTCTTGACCTGGGACTTCCCGGAACTCTGCAAAGATGTATGTGATGTGTTCCTTTGACATGCATAATCTGGGCACGTGCCCTTCTGCCCGACAATCCCTTCCAGTGTGGTTCAAGACATCATCTTTGAAATCACAGAGGTGTGTGGCATTGCATGTCGTTCTGCATGCATACTGAGACCTTCAATCAGCTGTATATCAAGCTCCATTGGGATCAACTTGCCAAACCCCCCACCATTGAACACTTTGTCCAGACTGTCTGGCAACTTGTCAGATCCAACCGACCCATGCATAGCTCATTTCCCAAGCACTGCGGTTCATCTCCACCGCAATTCATTCAGGATATTACAAGTCTCTATTTTCATCTCGTGACATCATCTCCTCCCTCTGCACACATGAACTCGAGGTCGGTGGTGCCATTCAAGTAGAACATGATCTTATGCTGGAATAGGAATGGAGTTCCAAGGATCAGATCACAATTCTGGAGATTCGCAATATTGAAGTATTGCTCCAAATTGATCCCTTGGTAAGTCAACCGTGCTTTGATCCCATAGTTGATCTTTGAGCGAGATCCTTGGACAGCAAGCTGAACCGTGATGGGTTTAGCCAAGGTAATCTTGGTTAGCCCTAGCTGTTCTGCTAAGTTTGCAGACACGAAGTCAGCCAGCGATCCTGAGTCAAGCAAGGCCCGTGCAGGTTGTCCATTTATGTCAACAACCACAACAACTGGCTTTGGAATCAGCTGTGTGAAGTCCTTCGCAATTGAAGCATTACGCTGAACCGCAGCTGGCATTCCATACAGGACCTGCGCCCAATTGAGCTCTATTTCGGGTGGTACATTGGTTCAAGGAAGTGCAGGGAACGTCCTAGGTGGTATGGGCTGTCCGTAGATGGATACAATCGTCACGTTTCCATAGGGGGTAAGTCCCCATTGTATTCCTTTGCTGTACTGCAAACGTTCATGATTTACCCGGTGGTATTATCCCGTGGTTCAGGACCATCTTCGGCATCAAATCCAATGGACCGTGGAGGCACATCCTCCCATATTGGAGTTCCGTTGGCTAATAGATCTGCCCCGTCGTACACCTGCTGGACTCGCTCAATGTACCAATGAACGAGATGGAATTGTCCTCATCGCAGTAAGTCCACTGGGAGGTCCGTGTTCAATTCTAGCTCACGATCCCACAGAGTGTACTCGGAGTCACCATCTTCGTCACCACTTGTTAAACAATCGAAGCAATGAAGTCGCCCAGATCCTAGCCAATCTGGATCAAAGGCATGGGTAAGGTACTCAGACCAAACGTGAGCCCACCCCACGCTCACAGATGCAATCCAACGTCGATGCCGTTGCCAACTGCTCGCTTTCATGAGCACAAGCGCCTTGAGGTCATCCATGTCGAATGGCAATCATGGATCTGCTTGTAAAGCCCCGATCACATATGATCTGAGCCAGTTCCAAAGCATGACATGAGCGACAAGGAAAAAGGAGGTACACAGACACGGGCATAAACAACCCCAGAACTTGCATGACTGTGCTCTCTTTACAAAGTGGCTCGACGTGGCTGCCTGTGTGAGCCTTGTCATACACATTTGGTCGAGTGGCATCTTGTCCAAGTGCCATAACTTGTAGTCTTGTCGGGGCAGTGAGGCTTTGCGGGTGGGTGGCGAGCGAAAATTGGTTAAGTTGGATGAGTGAGGATTTCACACGAATACATCGATACATCGAGTGTTTTACCACTACTTTTGTCAGCAATTTCCTATTGAAGGGGGAGTTGTACTCATTGCAGTCGAGTCACCTCGCATAAATTACAATTTTACATAGGGAAATCATGGCTTGCACAACCGGTATGCACTATGAGCAAGTGTACTGCATGCATATGATAGTGCATGAAAACGTCATTGATGCAATTGTATAAGTTGCCCCCTCAAGGCAAAGACGTCTCAAGTTGTAGGGCATCATTCACCACCTTTTTTCGGGGATAGCCTCCCTTCCATGGAAGAGAAAAAGACATTTGAGAGGCTGGACAACTTCAACCTCAACTTCAACCTGCTTGAGGTCTCCATCAGCTATACGGGTTTCAATAAACTTCTCCTTTTTTGGAGGAGGCATCATTACAGGATATGTCTTGACCTTATAGTACAACCATGGGCGGACTGGGACACAATGAGAAAAACTAGCATAGTTGGCACTCAGAGCATACCTTGAACATGCAGCTGTGCAGGTGATGATGCAGGCATGCTGCACTGTTCATTCCGCGTCATGCTGTTTTTGCTGCCCCTGCTGGCATACTGGCTGAGTGGATTGCTCACCCTTGCCGAAGAAATGCTTTTGCTAGATGGGCGGTGGGTGTCTATAGTGATGTTGGGGACAAGAAGTCGACTTCAGCACCTGGCTTTACTGCATGTTTTTCTCAATAGCGACATGAGGGCGTCAATATCAGGGATAAATGAGGCATGGGTGGGGCAATGGAAGAATCACTGTGTGGGTAGAGTGCCAAGCGTGACTCAGACCGCCGGGAGAGAGGGAGTAAATACTTGGCATACAATTCGCCCACATCAGACTGACCAGGGCAGCATAGTTGTGAAGGTCAAGACTGCAAGGTCAAAGTCGGCGGGGTGACAAGACCGCCAGGTGTCCACAGGATGCCCTTGCTGGAGGTGGCTGCAAAGGAAA
>JBBPNZ010001233.1:0-10295 GCA_038091195.1 Phylloporus rhodoxanthus
TACTTTTGTTTTCCCGCTTCCTGTTGTTGCACCTCAGTGACTTGTCTGGTTACTGAGGTGAGACACTAGACTTCCTTTCTACTTACTTATACTAATCAGTACCTAGTATCATAACCCTCTATAGGTACTGCACAATGCATTTAGTGACTTGTCTGGTTACTGAGTATCATAACCCTCTATATGGTTTCCAATCTGCGATAGCAGAGAGTTTCTTGGGGTCCATATGGATGAGCCCTTGACTGATGATCATGCCAAGGTATTCCATAGTTGGGGTGTCGAAGGAGCATTTGGATATTTTGAGGGAAAGGCCATGTTCATGAAGGCAAAGGAGGACACAATGAGTGCGTTCGTGGTGAAGTTTGATGGTACCATGGGTGTGGATTCCAAGATTGTCCATGTAGATCTTGAGCCATCGTTCGAGGATCATGTCGGTGAAGATGTGGTTCATAAAGGCTTGAAATGTGGCGGGTGCATTACAAAAACCGAACAATATGACTGTAGGTTCGAAGAGACCAAGGGGAGTGATAAAGGCAGCCTTCCATTGGTCTTCTTCCCTAATACAAATGTTGTTGTATCCCCATCAAATGTCAAACTTGGTAAAGAAGTTCGCTTCTTTCATGTCGTCAATGAGTTCTGTGATGAGAGGTAGCAGATAGGCATTCCGGATGGTGTGACTGTTGAGGTAACGGTAATCCTGACAGGGATGGAGTGTTCCATCTTTCTTTGGGATGAAGAAGAAAGGTGCGGCTTGTGGGGATTTGGAGGGGACAATATGACCGGTTTTCAAGTGCTCTTTAACGAAGGTGCGACAGGTTTCTTTTTCTGAAGGGTTGAGTGGGTAGACCTTGGCGATCTTTGGGACGAAGGTGTCTCTGAGGTTGATCATGTGATCAAAAGAGCAATGGGGGGAAGTTGGTTGTGGGTGGATTCTGCGAAGATGTCTGTGAAGTCAGAGCAGAACTCGGGAATGGAGATTTCTTTAGGTTTCTCAGTTTGGGCAATTTCCATGGAAATGGTGATTTTGGCGATGTTTTCTTCGGAAGGCCCTATTGAGGAAGGGTACTCACGAAGAGACCTCTCTACCCCAAGAGGGTATTGGGAGAAGAAAGCAGAGGCGATGTCGAGGTCGGGATCAGGGGAGGGCAGAGCATTGTGAGAGAGGGTGTTGGTCAGCTGGGGAAGGGAGTTGAAATCGAGGGTGAAATTTTTCCAGTCAATGGTTGGGTTCCATTTTTGAAGCCAGGGTAGTCCAAGTATAACATGGGGGTGGCAAAGACGGAGTACTAGAAAGGAGACAGTGTCGGAGAGATCAGAGGTGGAGATCTTGATTGTGGCCTTCCATAAAATGGATCCCTTGGTATTCGTAGTTCCATCTACGTTGTAAGCAATGAGTGGTTGTATGAGGCGGGATAATTTGAAATCACCCAGAGGAAGAAGTCGAGGGTCGAGAAAGTTTCCAGTGGCTCCAGAGTCGATGAGGGCATCGGTGTTGACGGTTTTTGTCTTTCCATGTAGCTGAATGGGGAGATGCATAGTTCTATTGTTGTTTCGTGCTACAAGTACATGATCGGCATAAAGGGAAGAAGACTTCAAGGCAGCTTCCCTTTTTAAAAATCCTTGGCCGCTTGGATGCATTTGGGGGGGACTGAAACTGCTTCTTTGGCAGGTTCTTCATAGCACATCTTGAGGATGAAGAGGATTTCTTTCTCTCCTTTTCCAGAGGTTTTCAAAGTATTAACGTACTCATTCAAGGGGTTGGCATTGGTAATGGCGGCAATAGATGATGAGGGCTGAGGGGCTGGGGAGGTTTTGGTGGAACGAATGTTCTGTGGGCGTCTGGGGGTGGTGGGGGTCCTTGGGAACTTTCAACAGTTCTGGGCATTGTGACCAGGGAGACGGCAGTGGAAACATAGATTTTCCCTGAAGCATTTAGCATGTTCAGTGGGGGTTAACTTGGCGACGGAGATTGCATCGACGTCCATGGCATTGGGGTCTCGGGTGGGATGAGGAGTAAAGGTTGGAGGAGTATGTCCTCCATGAAGGGCGAGGATGCACATCTTCTGCGCATGGAAGATCTTAGCTTGGTCAATCCATTTGGCAATGGTGGTGGGGATGGCTGCCATGAAGAGGATCATGGTAGTGATTCGCTGGTCGAGGCCAAGGGAGAATTGGTCGATGAGGGTTGTGTTGTCTGTGATTCCAGCCTTGCACGAAAGGTTCTGGAAGTCGGTGATATACTGTTGGAAACCATTGTCGATGGTTCCATTTGAGAGTCAAGAGGTTTTCTGAATGAGTTTAGACAGTTCAAGACGGGCGGTTGCCTTCGTATCAAAGGGGTAGAATGTGGATTCGAAGTTATCAGCGAACTCCTTGAAGGTCTTTCCTGTGGTGATGGTGGTGTCGGCCATCTTGTCATACCACATCTCGGCAAATGAGGCACCTCTTCCCTTAGACATTTTGTTAAGGGTGATCATGATTTTGTCGTTGTCAGTTACATAGAGAGTACCGTTGAGAGCGAAATAGGCCTTTATGGCCTTGATCCATCTGGAGGCATCAGTAGGTTCTCCAGAGAAGTCAGCGGGGAGAGCCGCTTTGAGTTTGGAGGTGTGGGAGGACATGGTAGTAGTAGGCTGTGGTGGGGTGGTGATGGTAGGCTGTGAAGTCATTGGTGGTGGCATCGAGGGGTGTACGTGTATAGCAGTTCTCTAAGTGATGCTAGGGTAAGTGATCTGTGGTCTCTGTGAGCAGTGGTTCCTATGGGAGGGTTGTTCTTCTGGGGCATCAATTTCAATATTGCTGTCAGCGTCGAGGGGGTCGGGACAGAGTCCGAATCTGAATGATCGACTTGTGGTGGTAACAGGTGGGTCCTACACCATAGAAGGTGGGACCAAAGTCAGTCTTGATCTTTTGTTACGCATAGCATACACTATGGACTTTACTCCTAAACTGGTTACCTCGAGTGATACTCACGAAGAGACCAACTCTAGAGGGAACAAGGAGAACAAGGGTCGCTTAGGAGTTTTCTGAAGTGAGACGGGAACGACAAGAAACATGGGTTATTCAGGGGTTTCCTGGAATGAAACTAGGACGAGGATCAGTCAAGGGATTTCCTTGAGTGAGACGAGGACTAAGGGTTCGACTGAAAGTCTCAAGGATGGGACTTGAAGATATGCTAGTATTGTGCAGATCAAGACTGATGTACATGTGGATCAAACAAGGTATTTATATGTATCTACCCTGCGCACAGACCAAGAAATCGAGAAAGGAAATAGAACAGTAGAGAATGCCGTGGAACATGGGAAAGATTAGTCATCGTGTGAGAGCATAGCACAAGGGTAATCGAAAGAGGAAGAAGTTACACATGGTAGACGGATTAAGATAAAGGAGATGGGTCTGGTGATCAAAAGAAAAGCAGAGTGAGAATAACAGCGGTCACCTTGCCAATTGTCAAAGTGAGAGGAGAAGAGGAACAGGACGAGGCGATGAAAAAGAAGGAAAATCGTAACACCAACCTAAAAGCCTATCAACAAGCAAAGCAGCAGTGAAGCAAGACCTTATGAAATCTTTTATGCCTCATCTTGTGCAGAGTGCACCCTCATGATAGACATGTCCCTCCCCTCTAAAAAATTCCTTAAACTGATTGCTGACTTACCCTGCCAACAGGCTTCCTTTCTCCTTTAGTTATGAATCAGATATGTCCCACTCAATCAACACCTTCACTATATCAAAAAATCACCAACACCCAGCTGCCCTTACTGCCCAGACAAGCATGAAACTGTTGCCCACTTTCTCATCTTTTGCCTAGCACACACAAAATTCTACATAGCCCTTAACAACAAGCTAAGATGGAAATCCAGAGATCTATCAATCTTACTCAGTAACTCAAAAGGCATCAGACAGACCCTTATCTTTGCCCATGCAACCAGAAGATTCAAGGACTCATTCAGTAATCTTAACCCCCCCATAAACATACACTAACACAATATTGTATTAGCACCAATATGGACCCCAATGCACTCCATGCACCAAGAGCACACACTCTCCCCTGCTTATAGTGTGACCTCAAATCCACCCAACCATGCACTCAGGTGACAATTGAATCACATGGCCACAATGTTATATCCAAATCTCAACAGATCCCACCAAGAGGATGCCCCCCCCATTTCTCCTTATCTTCCTTTTCTCTTTTCTAAATCAATACACTACCATATGATATGTTCAGTCCAAACTCATGACCATGCCTCTACTCACATGCCACCCACAGGCCCTACCTATATCCAGATAGGTTTCAAGCATTATATAAAACTATTTAGTAGTAAAATACACACTAGCAACCTATAACTGTCCAACAAGGGGTGAATGCCCCATAGTCTGGACAATAAACAAGAATGATGAAAAAAGAGGGTGCAGAAAAGTCACTGTGCTTGTATACATCCATTTTTGGGATGCCATGTGAGATAGTGATGAGGTGGGTGCAGATAGTGCAATGGTGGTTATGAACATGCATGCAGGCTAAGATTGTAGTGAGATAGACAAACTAGGTGGGTTGGATATAGTTGCTTGTAGAGATAGTACAGACAGTACCAAAAAAGACAACTGAAATGAGGATTGTGGTGCTGTCTCTGAGCTTGCCACACCAAAAAGGAGATTGGTGGACAATGGTGGGAGAGTTAGTGTTAAAGAGATCAACTTCTCATTCATGCTCTGATTGGAACTGGTGGAAAGATTGGAAGGAGGGCATCAGTCAGTCTCTCTCCTTCTGTCCCCTACCCTGATCCCCATCTTTGTCCTTGAACTAAACTTGGACTGCATTGTGACCACTTATCAGATCTGGCCATTATCACTTGTTGAGCCATGGTCACAATCTTGCATCCACTATTGTCTGCCCTCTAAAGCAGCCATACTGCCAATCACATTGGTAGCAGCAGCTCTACTCTCATATGCCTTGATGGCCTCTCATTTCCTTCTTTCAGAGCACATTTGTTTTGTCAGATATACCACAACCAATCTTGTATGCCTGTGATAGCAATTTAATTTTTCATTAGAAATGCCAAGCAGGGGTTACATTTGGGACTTTGGGTGCATTTGATAGGTGGGTTGACCACAAGGGTCAATGCATGTTGGAGGTCAACAACAGGTTTCTTGGTCCCTACCTCTATTACTGTCCCAATCCCTCTGTCTACATGAGCAGGTTTGGAAAGGGCAAGGCAAATAAAATGAACCCAGAATATGCATCCATTAGAATTGGACAAGGAATATGAAAGAATCATACCACTAGCTTGTCAAGGTTGCCCAGTATATCACCCTCTGAATGCTCAGCATGACTACCAAAGAAGGCCATCCTCACAATCACCAAAGTCAAAGTCACCACAGGTACTAAGTGGGCTGAGACCAAGGGTGAGACATCTGTGACTCCAAAGAAATAGGGTAAGCATGAAGGAATTGAAGGTGAGAATAGACAGGATGAAGAGTCAACAACAACATGGTTCACAGCTTTGGACTGGTATGCACTAGAAGAAAATTTAAAAAGAAATTGAAAAGATATTGTCATGCAACTGGCAGATTTCCATCCACATAGGCCTGCTGCCTTGTTCTCAGAAAATGAGGGATTTTTTTATCTGTCTTTTGAGACTAGCAAGCATCTTGTCCATGCTTCTGTTGTACAGCTGAATAACTATGTCATTGTCACCAATCAAAAATTGTGAAGGGTTGATGTGTGAGATGGCAATTCAGTTGATACCAGCAGGAGAGGACAAGTGGGGGGACAGAATACAGTGACCTCAAAAACCCTTTCTATACTAACTTGGATAGCAGTGCACTTTGTGTGCTGCCAAACACTATGGGAATCTCACTTACTATAGCTTTGGTGGAGTTATACATAGTACATACCCTTGGCTACAATATTGCCCCTTAGATCATGTGATTTGGTTCACAGGGTATAGGGATATGGTCAATTCAAAACAGCAATATCATGGAAAGGGTTTTTGAGCTTTTGAACTGGTGAATAGGATCTCAGTTAAATCATAGTAAAAGTGCCACTGCTTGTTAGTACAAACAAAGATATACATATAAACAATATGTCTGAGTTTGAAACAGTTCCCACACTTCTTGTTTCTCAACCACCACCATGGTTAGATCTCTCTCACTCACTAAATGCAACACTATTCTCTTTTTGCTTGATTCTGGTCTTTCTGGTGAAGCCATTGCTAAGCAAACTGGTATTAGCCCTTCTACTATATCCAAGCTTTGCTCCAAAGAGCATTCTGACCTTCCTAAAGCTATTGAAGGTCATCCTTCCAAGCTTTCCCCTATCAATATTCATTATGCTTAGCATCTTCTCACCCCTAGACAAGCTAAAAATGCTGTTCAAGTCATCAGAACCCTTGCCAACATCATCAACCAGCCTTTCTCTGATAGTACTGTTTGCCTCCATTTGAAGAAATCTGGTATGAAAGCTGTGGTCAAATCCAAATGCCTTATTCTTTCTGCTAAACATCACAAAGCTTGTTTGGATTATGCTTATGCCCACAAGGACTTGACTCTAGAGGACTGGAAAAGAGTAATATGGTCTGATGAGACCAAAATCAATTGCCTAGGGTCAGATGGGCATAAATGGGCATGAAAAAGGGCAGGTGAGGGGCTTAGTGATAGGCTAGTGAAAGGAACTCTCAAGTTTGAAGGTGGTTCTCTCATAATGTGGGGCTGTATGATTTGAAAGGGAGTTGGTTTTGCCACCAAGATTGATGGTGGGATGAATGGGGAGCTTTACCTTTAGATTTTGAAGGATGAGCTTCACCTAACCTTGGATTATTATGGTCTCAATCCTCCTAACATTATCTTTCAACAAGACAATGACTCAAAGCACACCTGTAGAATAGTCAAGAACTGGCTAGAGAAGCAAGAATTCACTACTATGGTGTGGCCTGCACAGTCTCCTGACCTAAACTCCATTAAACATCTATGGGGTTGTCTCAAGAGGAGGCTTGCACAGCATAAAAACCCCCCTAGTGGGATTTATGAATTGTGGGAAAGAGTTCAGGTGGAATGGGATAGGATACCAGTTGAGGAGTGTCAGAAGTTGATTAAAAGCATGCCTAGAAGGGTTCAGGCAGTGCTAAGAACAAAAGGAGGCTATACCAAGTACTGAAATATCCAAATACCTATTTCTATTCAAAAGCTCAAAAACCCTTTCCATGATATTGTTGTTTTGAATTGACCATATCTCCATACCCTGTGAGCCAAATCACATGATTTAAGGGGCAATATTGTAGCCAAGGGTATGCACTATTTACATATAACTCCATCAAAGCTAAGTGAGATTCCCATAGTGTTTGGCAGTGTGCTTTTTGCACTGCTATCCAGGTTAGTATGGAAAGGGTTTTTGAGATCACTGTAGCTTGTTTTGCAGAAAAAGTTTCAACTTCAGTAGGCACAGTACACCCAACAGGTGCAAGGCTTGCACTTCATCAGCAAATCACTCATTTTGGCATAGTGCTACAGTAATGTTACAGCATATTACAGCATATTACAGCACCACAGTGACATCTTCACAGTTACCCAGTTGTCACAACATTTCACGGGACCCTCACAGAATCCTCACAGCAGTATGGCAATATTATTGGCAAAACTCTAAGTGGACTTAGGGCATTTTTCAAGCAAAATGTCACATGTCACACTTTCACATCACTCTGCAACATGAACACAGGGTGCCAAGATGGCAACAGCCACCTCTGCACATCAACAAGCACTCCCACCACCCACTCAGCATGCTCATCCTATCACCTGCATAACATCATGACAATGCTGATGTGCACAACCACATTCCCACCATCTGATCTGCCAATAACAGAAACAAGGGTGGAACACAACAACAACAACAACAACAACACCATAATGCTAATGGACAACAAGGATAACAAGGGCCATAACTCTGATGCATGTGCCCTATGCCCACACCCCCACTCATCTCATACCACCACCTCCTTCTAGCTGTCCACAATGGCCACAACACAACATGGTGACAAAGATGAGGGTGTCAGGAATATGACAACAATGATGCACTATTGTCAATAACCCAGCCCCATCAACAACACCACAAGGCCAATGCGTGTGCAATCACACTCACCACCTGTACCATCAACGAGCCCAATGGCCTGTTCAACACACCACCTACTGCCTTCATGTCCCTTCCAGCAGTTGACAAGCCTAACAGCTCATTCAACATGTCACTTGCCACTTTCCCACCCTCTTGTGCTGTCAATGAGCCCAATGGCTCATTCGATGCACCATGTGCCACCTCCACGTCTCACCCAGCCATCAATGAGCTATTAGGCTCATTTAATGTGCTGTTTGCCACCACCATGCTCTCATGTGTGGTCAATGAGCCTAACAGCTCATTTAACACACCACACACCACCTCCACATTCCTCCTAGCTGTTAACAAGCCCAATGGCTCATTCAACACACTATACACCACCTCCACATCCTACCCAGCCATCAATGAGCCATTAGGCTCATTCAACACACTGTTCACTACTGCCCTGCCCTTATGTGCTATCAATGAGCCCAATGGCTTGTTCAACACACCAGACACCACCTTCACATTGCTTCCAGCCATTAACAAGCCATTAGACTCATTCAACATGTCACTTGCCACCTTCCACCTTATTGTGCCATCGACAAGCCTAATGGCTTGTTTTGTGTGCTATTTGCCATCACACCCACCTATGCTGTTGACGAGCCCAACAGCTTGTTCAATGTGCCATGTGTGCCACCACTATACCCTTCTAACTCTGCCAATACAACAAGGGTAATGATGCAAGAGCATAATAAGGATGACAGCACAACCAAGACCATGATGCAACAAGAGTGAGGACATGATGGTGACCATGACCATGATGCAACAAGGGCAGGGGTACAATGACAACAACAATGCAACAACGAGAAGAGGACAAGGCAGGCACAATAAGAACAAGATGATGACCATGACCACAAAACAACAAGGGTGAGGTCATGATGGTGGCCACCATGCAATAACAACAACAAGGGGACAAGGACAAGGGCATGACAAGGTGACCACACCCATGACCAGGATACAATGAGAACAAGGGGGTGACAAGGGGGTGACAACAACAATAACAACATATCAAGGACAGGAATGCAATCATGTCCACAACCACAATGTGAACACAATGAGGGGACAACAACGAGGGGATGATAACAACAATGCAACCATGCCTACAACCAGAATGTGACAACAATGAGGGGACAATGAGAGGATGATAACAATGACAACAATGACACATCAAGGATAGGGACATGATCACATCCACAACAACAATGTGACCACAACGAGGTAATGATGAAGATGACGATGACACTATCACATCAACAACCAGGACATGGTGAGGACAAGGGGGTGACAAGGGGGTGACAACAACAACAACAACACATTGAGGATGGGGATATGATTATGTCCACAACCACAATGTGACCACAACAAGGGGACAATGACGAGGACACAACAAGGACAAGGGGACAATGATAAGAACACAACAAGGACAAGGGGACAACAACAAGGACACAACAAGGACACAACAAGGACAAGGGGATGATGAGGGGATAACGATGACAACAACACATCAAGGATGGGGACATGATCATGTCCACAATGACAATGTGACCACAACAAGGGGATGATAACAGCAACAACAACATTACCATGCCCATGACCAGGATGTGATGAGGATGATGTTGAAAAGTCGGGAGCTAGGAATGCAACGTGCGTGTGAGGTGGGGTGAAACAGTGGTGTTATTCGCGATAGTGGACAGAGTATTGTATGAACAAAAGGCTACAACTACAAAACTGTATAGCATTAGGTAAGCTTGTGGTAGTGAGCGATTCTACTTCAACACACCCCCTGAATCGTGAGCAAGTCCAAGTGAACAAAAGAAATTTAAAAAAAGGGAAGTCCAAAGATTACCATACACCATCAGGTTCCTCATAAGTGAGACTAGCATCCTCATTTGGGCAGTCCTTGGCATAATGGCCCCTCTTGCTGCACTTGAAACAAGTGACATTGACTTTGCTAGCCTGGGAAGCATAAGCAGAAGCTAGGGAATCAGATCCATCCTTGATAAGCAAGGTTTTGTAATCCTCTAGCTGTTTGCGGCTGAGATGACGCTCCTCTTCATTAAGCAGGTGAGAGATGGCAAGCTCAAGATTGAGCTCTGCAGGCTTGACAGCATCAAGAGCAACAATGACAGATTCATACTCAGGAGGGAGGCCAGAAGTG
>JBBPNZ010001234.1:0-10292 GCA_038091195.1 Phylloporus rhodoxanthus
TGCTCAGCCACCCGAGGGCGCCAATGCGGACCAACTTCATGCTTCCGCCGCCGTCAACCAAGCGACGGAAGCGATAGGCGTACTCAGTTCCACACCGGCTGCTGCTGCTCTCCTGGCCTCGGTGGTCGGTACTGGCACAACCGTCGTCACAGAGGTACAGACACTCGAGACTACGTGGGGCGTCCTTTTGCACAGGCTGGAGTTGTTTGACATGATCGTGACCGACTTTGCAGCGGTAGTTGGTATTCATCTTCTCTCTTCGCTAGCTCACCGCGTGAACCTGGCAGATTCATCCGTATACGTCATTGGCTTGGTCTGTTATATCGGCCGCGAACAAGGTTTGTCTGTCCCTCACAATTCGTGCTGTCTCTCATCACTGGGTCGCATAGGTGCTCATAAACCAGAAAAATCGTGACGAGCAGATCATTCGCTTAGCGGCCACGATGAGCGACGTCTTTGCGTTCGTGGACGACACCGAGCAGTTGAAGAAGATCAAGAAACATGAGAAGACCATCACACTTATCCTACAACAAGTGACCGAGTGCGGCTACTTCATCGCCGACTACACCAAACCAAACAGCTTCTGTCAGTCATCGCCGGCCTCAGGGTGCCCACCACTGACTGCTGTATCTAGGGATCCGCACTGCAAAATATACAGTCTCTGATGTCGATGCGAGGATTACGGCTTACGAGAACAAGTTGCGTGAGCTGAAATCAGCATTCTTGGCGGACGTCGCACTCCAGACCGGGATCACAGTCCTTCGTATGGTGGACGTGGTCCAGGGCATCGGTAGGTGTGAGCCTCACCGCATTGTGGTCACCTTAATCACGGATGTGCAATGCAGCGGAATTGATCGACTTAAATGACGTGCCGTATGCTGAAGCTAGATATGTACGGGAAAAGGGATGCTTGCCTGGCACTCGAGAGTCTCTCCTTCGGGAAATTTGTAACGTTCTCAATGATCCCGCTGAAGACGCACCCCGGGTGTGCCTCCTCACCGGGGTTGCTGGTTCAGGGAAATCCGCAGTAGCTCATTCGATCGCTCGACTATACGACGGGCAAAAGAGGCTAGCCTCGTCGTATTGCTTCGCAAGCTCTGACGTCAAGAACCGGAATTCGCGAAACCTGTTCAGCACTATTGCGCGGGATCTCTGCGACCATGATCCGCAGTATAAGTCCGCACTATGGGGGATCGTGAAAAACAATCGAGCGCTACGCACGTCGACATCGCCTTCGGAGCAACTGGAGCGGTTCATTGTCGAGCCTAACAGGGAGCTTGACTCTGTTGGACCTCAACTGGTGGTGATCATCGATGCTCTTGACGAAAGTGGCGATCGAGGCAGTCGCCGAGTAATTTTGGACGCGATCTCTAAGCAAATCGCTGACAACGCTCTACCGACGAATATTCGTTTCCTTATCACGGCTCGTCCGGAGAGTGATATCCTTGACAAACTTCCGTCTGGCCCGCACCTGGTTCATAAGCAAATGGGGGACATTTCTGCGGAAGTTGTTGATGGAGATATCGAGAAGTTCATCCACCATTCCCTTGACGAGCATGCCGAACTCGCATTTTCTTCGGCTAAAGAGCAGTGGTGTCGCGTACTCGTCTGTCACTCGCAGCAACTGTTTCAGTGGGCTGCTACCGCGTGCAAGTTTATTCAAGATGGGGTCAACCCACGCAAGCAACTCGATTTACTTTTGCGAAGTCAAGGCAATAGTTCAGTGCAGCCCTTAGATCAGCTGTACCGAACTATTCTAGAGCAATTGTTTCCATCTCATGACGCTCGACAATCCTTTCAAGATGTCATGGCCGTTATTCTTGCACTTCACGAACCACTTTCCCTTGCTTCCTTATCTGTCCTGTTCGACGCAAATGAAGATCTGGATGTACGATATATCATCAAACGGATGGGATCATTGCTAGATGGGGTGCTTGATGAAGAGAAACCAATCCGCCCCCTTCACACCTCGTTCCGTGACTTCTTGCTTGATGGGGCTCGCAGTTTGACTTTCCATGTCCATGTCTTACCCCAACATTACCTGTTTCTTGGGCGAGCATTGCTAGCTTGCATGCAAGATAAACTCCGGTTCAACATTTGTGGCCTCGAAGACTCCCGACAGTGTAATGCCACTGTCTCTGACCTAGACGACCGAGTAAAACTGGCAATCCCTCCGCACTTGTCATACTCTTGCCGATACTGGATGGACCACCTGCAACATACTGATTGTACACTGGAGCTTTTGAATGAAATTACCTGGTTCTTCAAGGAGTTCTTTCCCTACTGGGTTGAAGCCATTAGTCTACTCTCTCACATACCCCAATTATTCCCCATCCAATCTGCCCAAGTAGCTTGCACCACCTTAAGCATATGGGTCAAGGTTTGTTGAACCACAGTGATATCTGTAGAATACCACTAACAAAAAATGGAACTAGAGCCAAGAGATTGCCACATTAGCATCTGAAGCATCCAGATTTATTCATGTGTTTTCACCCATCTTGAGAGGATGTACTCCCCACCTATATCTATCTGCCATGCCCCAGACCCCAACTAGCTCTCCATTGTGTACACTGTGGGTTGACCATCTACAAAAGCATGCCTCCATGACATCTGGGCATCCAGCAAGTTGGCCAGCAGGGGTTCATGTCCTACAAGGGCATACAGAGAGTGTTTGGTCTGTTGCCTATTCCCCTGATGGGAAGCACATTGTCTCTGGCTCAAGGGACAGCACCATTAGGGTCTGGGATGCAACCACTGGTGAGACTGTGGCAGGTCCATTCCAGGGGCACAGATATCATGTCAACTCTGTTGCCTATTCCCCTGATGGGAAGCACATTGTCTCTGGCTCTTTGGACAAGACCATTAGGGTTTGGGATGCAACCACTGGTGAGACTATGGCAGGTCCATTCCAGGGGCACACACATTATGTTGAATCTGTTGCCTATTCCCCTGATGGGAAGCACATTGTCTCTGGCTCAGATGACAACACCATTAGGGTTTGGGATGCAACCACTGGTGAAACTGTGGCAGGTCCATTCCAGGGGCACACATATTCTGTTAAATCTGTTGTCTATTCCCCTAATGGGAAGCACATTGTCTCTGGCTCTTGGGACAAGACCATTAGGGTTTGGGATGCAACCACTGGTGAGACTGTGGCAGGTCCATTCCAGGGGCACACATATGAGGTCCACTCTGTTGCCTATTCCCCTGATGGGAAGCACATTGTCTCTGGCTCAAGTGACAACACCATTAGGGTTTGGGATGCAACCACTGGTGAGACTGTGGCAGGTCCATTCCAGGGGCATGCAAATGATGTCTTCTTTGTTGCCTATTCTCCTGATGGGAAGCACATTGTCTCTGGCTCAAGGGACAACACCATTAGGGTTTGGGATGCAACCACTGGTGAGACTATGGCAGGTCCATTCCAGGGGCACACAGATTATGTCAACTCTGTTGTCTATTCCCCTAATGGGAAGCACATTGTCTCTGGCTCAGATGACAAGACCATTAGGGTTTGGGATACAACCACTGGTGAGACTGGGGCAGGTCCATTCCAGGGGCACACACGTTTTGTTGCATCTGTTGTTTATTCCCCTGATGGGAAGCACATTGTCTCTGGCTCTTGGGACAACACCATTAGGGTGTGGGATGCAACCACTGGTGAGACTGTGGCAGGTCCATTCCAGGGGCACACAGATCCTGTCTTCTCTGTTGCCTATTCCCCTGATGGGAAGCACATTGTCTCTGGCTCTTGGGACAACACAATTAGAGTTTGGGATGCAACCACTAGTGAGACTGTGGCAGGTCCATTCCAGGGGCACACAGATTCTGTCATCTCTGTTGCCTATTCTCCTGATGGCAAGCACATTGTCTCTGGCTCTTGGGACAACACCATTAGGGTTTGGGATGCAACCACTGGTGAGACTGTGGCAGGTCCATTCCAGGGGCACACAGATTCTGTCTTCTCTGTTGCTTATTCCCCTGATGGGAAGCACATTGTCTCTGGCTCAAGGGACAACACCATTAGGGTTTGGGATGCAACCACTGGTGAGACTGTGGCAGGCTCATTCCAGGGGCACACAGATCCTGTCTTCTCTGTTGCCTATTCCCCTGATGGGAAGCACATAGTCTCTGGCTCTTGGAAGAACACCATTAAGGTTTGGGATGCAACCACTGGTGAGACTGTGGCAGGTCCATTCCAGGGGCACACAGATTCTGTTAAATCTGTTGTCTATTCCCCTGATGGGAAGCACATTGTCTCTGGCTCAAGGGACAACACCATTAGGGTTTGGGATGCAACCACTGGTGAGACTGTGGCAGGTCCATTCGAGAGCCACACACATCAGATCTGCTCTGTTGGCTATTCCTTTGATGGAAAGTACATTGTCTCAGGGTCTCATGATAAATCAATCAGAGTGTGGAATACAGAGTCTCTTATTCCCCTCCCCTCCCTATCCATGGTTGATGGCTGGATTCAAGCCTCAAATAATGTTGTCTTTGGCTGGGTTGCTCCTTGGAACAGAGATTTTCTTTGGTTTCCTTGCCACTCCTTGATTATATCCTCTTATGGAATATGTCAAGCAAATGTTGATAGTTCTCTGTTTGGAGAGTCCTAGATATCTTGTTGGAAGTCATGATGTTCTGTTCAATGATAGCTATGTTTCATTCTCTGCTAGAAATCATGTTCCCATTTCTCCTATCTTATGTACCCTCAGGAATGCTTACTATGTTGGTGAAAACCTTGGTTTACCTTCTCATGAGACTGTTGGATGCTGAGTTCACATGTCAGACAATCACATACAAATCCATTTCACTCTAACTTTCAGGTGATCCACTTTATTGTATCATCACCCCTAGGTGGTAATACTGCAGATATGTATACATACTACAGGAAAAAATTGAGTGAGTAAACCAGTGCGCATGAGGGCATGTGAGGGAGTCACCTTGTCCTCGTGCGAGACGAGGCGACCGCAATAGTGACACGAGAGCAGGGACCAGTGGGGAGAAATGTGTGCGCACATCAGGACTGAAAGAGGTGAGGGCGCTGTGCACATATGGTGTGTTGTCTTGTGAAACGAGACAGGACAATGCAACTAGCAATGGCAACGAGGGCTGGTGAGACCAAGCAAGTGTGTTAGGGAATAGGTGAGGGCATGTGTACATGCCACATCGTCCTTGCATGGGACGAGACAAGGGAAGACGACCGTTAGGCAAGGGCGAGCAGACATGTCGCCTCGTCCTCATACGATACGATGCGCCGATGGCGACGGAGGGGAGGGACGAGCGGGTAAGAACGCGTGAGTGCATCTGGAAATGGCCGTTGCATGAGACGAGGGGACGGCTGGGCAAGTAGGCGAGATGACTGAGGAGCGGGTGAGGTGTGCGTGCATGTCGCCTCGTCCTAGTGCGAGACAAGGCGATGGCGACGACGATAACAACACAAGGGTGGGCAAGAGCGCGTGGACGAGTAGAGGAACGGATGAAGGACACATACCACCTCGTCCCTGTGTGAGGCGAGGCGAGGGCACGCGTCCATAGCAATGGCGACGCGAAGGCAGCGGCGAGTGGCGAGAGCGCAAGGTTTGCATTGACGAACGCAGGGGCGAATTCGACCGTACAAGACGCTGGTGGTGCTATGTATCTAGAAAAAAAGTGATTTATATTCCATAGACTGCAAAAAAATGGACTACAGGGCATCATGTGAATGCTTTCGGACTTGATCGTACTCACAATAATGACGCCATCTTACATCCATACCCTCAGACCCACATCAGGCTGGCGCCAAGAATACCGCCCACAACACACGGCTCGTAGCACCACACACGACGCTCCATGCCACCCACGCCCTCCCCCACCCCGGGCGCTCAATCACCAGCCGCGCCGCTGCCCAATACACACGTGTGCGTTGAACGTGAGAAGCAGCGTGAGCGCCAACGCGTGCAAGACATGTGGGAGCAACTCGGGGTGCGAGGAAGAGCGACCTAGGCTCGCGCGCGCACGCCGTTTTTGTCGGCCGGGAGGCAAAACAGAGCAGGGTACGCCCGCGGCAATCGCGAGAGATAAAATGCGCCAAAGGCATACACGTTCAACAGTTTCGGCAGCGCGAGCACAAAGTTGGGGATGTTGGAGGGCGTCCAGTACCGCAGAAAACCGACGTTCCAGTACGTGTCTTGCACGTGGCTGTATATCGAGGGCAGCATCCGATCGCACCACCCCGGCCGTTCCGCGGACGTACAAAAGCGGACATAGCCCGTGTAGTTGTGGTGCACAAACGGGGCGAGCGGGATCGCGATGAGCACGATCGCGTACGCTATCCTCGCCAGCGTGAGCTAGACCACCACGTAAGAATTGCGAGTACACCCAACGCACGTGCACTCACGAGGTCTTTGCGCGCGGAGAGATACGGCGCGACGAGCATGCCCCACAGGATGAACCCGGTGAGAAAGATCCCGTTGGACCGGAACATACTCGCGAGTGCGAACCACGCCGACGCAGAGACCCGCATGCCCACAGGCCCGGTACGAGCAGTACGTGAAGAACGGCTCGCTATACGGCGCGAACCGCAACGTGGCGGGGCTGCTGGAGAGCAGCGAGTGCGCGGTGGCTAGTCACTAGGAACGCGGCGCACGGCAAGCGGAGGTGGTACAGCGAGAGTCGGCAGAGCACACGGGTGGCGTCAAAGAGCGCAGCGAGCACGGCGCCGCCCAGGAGGGGTGCGGCCATGCCCAGGGGACTGAGCCCCATGCGCACGAGTGTTCATATACATGTCCTTCCTGTGCGGCGAGCGCAAAGTGATCCATGGGGGTGTGTTGTTGAGAACGAGTCGTGGAGAGCTGTCGAAAAGAGTGAGCAAGTACGTGGACGATATCATGAGTGTTGCAACGAGAATCCGGCTGAGCAGTGAGAGTAGACTACTTCAATGTTTGCAGGTGAGCTTGAGTCTCTGGAAACACATCTGGGGCCATACGAAAGTCTGATTCAAGTAATTAGGGTGAAAGTACACTACTTACATGTACATAACATAGTAAGTAACAACGAAACGATGAATCAATAATCAATATCTATGATGAGTAAATCCCGGGGGAAAGCGTACGTGCGCGGGAGCTGAGAGAGGGAGATGTTTTGGGGGAATAGGTTTGAAATTTGTAACGAAAATGTCAACCTGAAAAGCCGACGAAGGAACGATAGACGAACACCAGCGAATGATGGATGCACACCACTGAATATGACCTGATGTAGCCCCACTTAGTTCAATTTACTCTTGGTGACCAGATAAACTTACTATATTTGCGGACGAGCCGGATGAACCGCACGCGCCAAAGTTCTGACACTTCCACCCCCAACCACCAGGACGTCCTCCAAGATGTCTCCCATCCCTGCCTGCCAAGCTCATACACAAGTACTGCAAGAGAGACAGAATGAAACTGACACCAGAACCGCAAGTGATGATGACAGTGGTCGAATAATTCTCCCATCTTGCATGCTTTGCACTGCCGAACGGTCCATCGACGTACGCTGTGGCAGTGGGACTCGGGCCTGGGTCATGGCAAGGGCGGAGTCCCTCTGGGCAGTGCCAGGGGTCCTGGTGCAGTGGCTGGAGGCCCCGTAGGTAGCATCATCCTGTCCAGTAGCTAGCATTCACCACCGTGTGTTGGTCCTGTTCCCCTCCGTGGGAGGGTCTGTCCCAGGCTAGAGCCTCTCCAACGCACGTAAGAGTACACCGTGACTTGGCGAGCTGCCTGTAGATGCATCTCCCTTTGATGATCCCAAAGATTTCGGGTCCAACCCCTTTTCACGCGTACAAGGAACAACATGATGCAACCGGCATCTGTCGGGGCTTGTTCATCACAAACAGAGGCACACGTGAACAGGTGAGAGGTGAAGCGAGAAACGGATGGAATGTTGAGAAGGAAATGTTGACCTGGCGACCACGGAAGAAAATGTAGAGTGATGATGCGTAGACGCACAGTGCGTCCTGACAAAAGTTCAGCATGCACATAGCCAGATGGTGGAATATAAGATGAGGGGGAATGCATTCTGAAAAGGGGACCAGATGCGCGACATGGAACTCTAGAGGTGGGAGTGTCACGGTCGGGGGAGATGGGAGCGTTGACACGAAGATAACAGTCATCGAGGGGGCTAGGCGACCGCTGCATGGGAAGATATGGTGAGGGGGGAGTCGACAGTCAAGTGATGAATATGGCCCATTTCCCAAGTACCCCACGGCGAATCCTTCAAGGGGTATGGATGTGGTGACGAGGTCGGGGTTAGACCACCTAGGATGGCATTGGTGTAGATCCACCAAGCTCCCCACCAGACACGTTCACCAAACCAGATAGAAATGGCGGCCCAACACCAGTATGCAACTTGTAGCCCCACCATGACCAGCATACAGGGCCAAGAAGGACGTGCAAAAGAAGTATGAAAGCCTGTAGTGAGATGAGTAGGGTAACTGGGAAGGAGGGAGAGTCTGCGTATGATCCAGCCATATATAAAGGGAGTGTAAGACCAGGCGTAGACATATGTTGCGCGACCTGTGGAGGGGTTGACGTCCTTGGCCAACTGAATGCTCCAGAGGACATGGATGGAGACAAGAAACCATATGAGTCTTCCTGCCCACCTGTGTAACCAAGCGAGCTTGTGAAAGTAGAGTTGTATCATGAATGAAAGGGAGGTGCCTTGAGGGCGAAGAGGACACAGAGGGGAAGAAGACCGAATGCGATTTGGTAGACGAAGACCAAAGCTTATCAAGAGTCCTACGAAGGTGACACGTGACTCCCTGAACATCACCATTCGACAAACAATTGGTGGACAAATGCTGTGATTGATACTAGACATTGACTTCGACAACATAAAGTGAGGCGTCAGGCAGGGGAAACAACAACTTCAACAACAACGTGCCCCTCGAGAGCCTCCCGGATCGCTTTGGTGATGCCCACGCTGAACTTGAGAAGCCACCCAGGCCTGGAACAATATTCCTAACCCATTCATATTGCCGTTCTCGGAGCAAACTCTTCTCAGTTACATTGTTCATCACTCGAAAGGAGAACTTGATCCAAAGTATCTCTTATTGGAAGAAAACAAAATATTGATCGAGACTCGTAAAGAATTGCGAGATATGCTTGTTTCTGCTTGGGAAAGCAAATCATACTGCGAGATTCGCAACCTCGGTTTCCATTCTACTTGTCTGATCATATCCACTTCTGCCTCTAATGGATTCGTTCCTCAGCAGCCATTCTGAAGAACTCATCATCCATTCAACCATCGGTGCCAACCACGTCCGACATGGAGCCTGAGAGTCAGCAATCTCCACATCCACATATGGCACAAACGCTATCCTCAACGGCTGATTCCGCTCCCCGCGGATCCAGGCTTCGTGCGCCGCGACGCTCGTCCAGCCCGTCACCAGATGAATGAGGCACGGGTCCCCCTCGTCTGTAAAGAAATAGAGTTGGAAGCCAGAGGAGGCGGACTGCCAATCCAAGAGTGTACGGAGGACAGTGAGCAGTGTCGGTTTTGAGAGGTGGAGTAAAAGCGAATGGTGGCGAATTCGGTGATCGTCATGCGTGGCGTTGCAGATTTCAGGCCTCGGGTGTGTATGGAATGTGATGAGGGGCAACCTCCATACAGGTGTGGCTTTCAAGGCGATTTCCTGGGGAAACGCGTCACCGTACTGACTGATGCGTCCTGTGTGAACTACACCCAGCCAAGTATTATGTAAGCAGGCCCTCCGCGCGTTTGTCTGCACGGTGCACATCCTCCCCCCGCTCCTCAGCCCGGTGATTGCACAAATGGCCCACAGGGAAATGCCCATCTCCTGGCAACGATGACCTGTTCCTTCTCACTTACACAACCCCAACCAACCCAACCTTTCGGAATTGAATCCAAACAGCAAAGGGACAAAGGAAATGAACTAAGTGGGAACTACTCACTTAGTGACGAACGATAGTTGATAGTCAAGGTCTTGCTAGTAGAGGCTAGCAGTAGAACGAAAAGTGGGTGGAATTCATTAGAGGGGAATGTTGTAGAGAGTCCCCTCTTATATACTGTCTAGCTATTGTTTGTACGTATGTACAGTAATCTACATAGAGAGAACAATAGCAGACTATCAGCCAATGGTGTAAAAGGAGCTTATCTATCGTATTACTAACGACAAAGCTTATCATCCAATGGCAAAACATGAGCAGTGTACATCAGTCAGCATGACAAAAGAATATGACAAACAGCTGACTGATCAATGTCATATGTGATGAGTAAAGATAAGAGATAAGATCACATGACATTTTCAATAC
>JBBPNZ010001235.1:0-10275 GCA_038091195.1 Phylloporus rhodoxanthus
AACGATGATCCCATCCTCGAATTCGTCCGTCTCGACGCCAAACTTGGCTGCACGAAACGTCGGTCAGCAACCCCGAGCGCACGATCATGCGACGCACCCAATTGGTCTCTCATGGCCTGGATGCGGTTGCACTCCTTGACGCGCTGGTTCGCAATGCCGCGGATCCTCAAGACGTTCTTGCCCACAGTACCCTCGCCGCCGAGCCCGCCGTCCGTCGCGACAGCGCCGACGACGACAGCGGTCAAAAAGGCGTCGGTCATGGGCTCCATGTCCACTTCGCCCATAGCCCTGAGCGTGCCGATTGGGGGACCCGTGACGGTCGTCTCTGTGGCGGTCTGCACGACGGTGCACCCCATCGGCTCGAGGACCTCCTTTGCAAAGCGCGCGTCTCCCTGGAGGGACGCCGAGCCGATCGAGGTGAGCGTGCAGGACGTGCCAGTGATCGCGGCCACCGCGAGCGGGTAGGTCGCGCTCGACGCGTCCGACTCGATGGTGAACACGCCCGAGGCGGGCACGGTGTACACGCCGCGCGGGATCTTGTAGACGTTGAGCGGTGCGCCGGTCTCGTCGCATTCGCGAGTGACGTGGATGCCAAAGTCGCGCATGAGGGCGATCGTCATGTCGATGTAGAGCTGGGAGATGACGGCTTTTCCGGTGAGGACGAGGGTGGTGTCCTGCTGGGCGTAGGGAGCGCAGAGGAGGATGGAGGAGACGTACTGCGATGAGATGGAGGCATCGAGGGTGAGGGTACCACCTGAAAGTCCGGTAGGGGCGATGGAAAGAGGAAGACAACCGGATGTGCTGAGATAGTTGATGTCTGCTGCGGCGTTGGAGAGGGCTTGTACGAGTGGTGCGATGGGCCGCTGCTTCATGCGCGCATTGCCGGTGATGACGGTGTGATCCGACGGGGCCGGGTTGGCGGATGGCGATACGAGGGTGCAGACGGTAGTGAGAAACCGTGCGGCAGTGCCAGCATTGCCCAGATAGAGCTCCGTGCCTTGAGGAGGAAGGGAAAGCTTACCGCCGGATCCTGTGACGATGAGGGTTTCGCCATTGTCTGTCCATTCAAAGGTGGCTGCCTATGGCAAGATGAGCAGGGGTGAGAGGAAGATGGGGAAACAGACCTTCAAGGCCTGCAAGGCTGCCATCATGACCTGTGTGTCATCCGAGTGGAGGAGATTCTTCAACTTGACAGTACCGTTTGAGAGGGCGGCGAGAACCAATGAACGATTGGAGATGGATTTGGAACCCGGAGTGGTAAGGGTGATGTGGGGGACGCTTTGTTTGTCGTTGGTGGCGGGGGGGACAGTGGATGTCCAAGGGACGAGTTGGGGAGGGAGGGGACCTGATTCTGCTGCGCCTGGCAGCTCTCGCAATGGGGTTGGGAGGGCTGGCTTGGTGTAACTGCCTGGGATACCACTGACGACGGTGACGGCGTCTGCGAGGACCTTTTTAATTTCGTCGTCGGGTATACCTGTTGCTCTAAGTTCGTGTGTCTTTCCGATGCGAGACAAGAGAACGATTTTCTTGAGTTTTGAAGAGGCATTCTTCTTGTCTATGGCCATGCGATCGAGGAGGCCATTGATATTGAGTGGGGGAGCGGATGCGGCGCGTGCGTCTGCTTGAGCGCGCAGGACGAGTGGATGCGTGAGGGAAGTAGGGAGGCCGTACGACTCGATGCAACGACGGAGTCTTCCTACGCCGACCTGGCCGAGACCTGTTTCTCTTCCACGACCCCGGGCGATCTCGGCTTCAAGGACCATGCCGATGGAGATGCATTCACCGTGAAGGAGGTAGGGTGTAAGGAAGGCTTCTATGGCATGACCGATCGTGTGGCCAAAGTTGACGAGATTGCGGAGGTTGGCTTCCTTTGCATCATAGGTGACGATGGTTGCTTTGGTGTTTACGGAAGAGATGATGAGGGTGAGGAGAGGGTGAGAAGTAAGATCTTGGAGGGACTGTGCGTGTATGGTGTCGAGCGAGTCGAGGAGGGTTGCGGAGGAGGATTCTAAAAGGGCAAACGCGTCTTGGTCCCAGATTGCGGCTGTCTGTGGGAAGGTGAGGGGAAGCGGTGATGGAGTGGGAGCGACGAACCTTGATCACTTCTGCGAGGCCATTTGCAAGCTCGCGTTTCGGAAGGGAAGCGAGGAATGCAACGTCTATGAATATGTATTCCGGCTGCCAGAAAGCACCGATGAGATTCTTTCCGAGGGCGGTGTCGATGGCTGTCTTTCCTCCGACGGAGGAGTCGACCATGGCGAGGAGGGATGTGGGCACCTGTACGACGCGGACGCCGCGCATGCTGGGGAGAGTGAGAGGAGGAAAGGGTGAATGAGGGTACGCACAAGGTTGCTGCGACGAAACCGACGAGGTCGCCGATGACACCGCCGCCGAGGGCGATGATGACCGAGTTGCGTGTGCACTTTTGTGCGAGGAGAAAGTCTTCTATGGCGGCCTTTCCGTTGCGCGACTTTGTTGTCTCTCCTGGTGGGATGACGTGGGAGATGAAGCGTGCATCGCGGATGTGAGGAGAGAATGCGTCGTGGAAGCGAGCAAGATAGAGGGGTGCGATGTTTGTGTCTGTAATGAGGATGTACGCGTCTGCGGGGAGAGTGGTTGTGAGAGTGCGAGCGATGTGGTCGTGGAGGTGAAATCCACAGTGGATGGTGTTTTTACCGAGGATGGGGATCGTACGAAAAGACATGGGTAATTGCAAATTTGATCGGTGTGATCGCGTATTTATACACTTTGTGAGAATCTTTGTCAAAAACATGTCCCTCACAAAGATCGTCGGTCGTGTCACCCTCCTCTCACTCGTCACAGGTAAGCCCAATCTCACTCCCCACTCACTCGCTCACCCTCCACAGCGACTGGCACACTCTACTACGTCTCACACAAGGAACGCCATCCCGGCCCACAACTCCCGTTCGACGCAGACAAGAAGACACTCGTCGTGCTCGGCAGCGGATGGGGCGCAACAAGTCTCTTGAAACATCTCGACACCACAGACTACAACACAGTCCGTCTCTAACCCTCTTCCCTTCTCTCTCTCACACACCACCTAGATCGTCGTCAGCCCTAAAAACTTTTTCCTCTTTACCCCCCTCCTCCCCTCTGTCGCTGTCGGCACCCTCGGCCCACGCTCCATCCTACAGCGTATGTCCTCTCCATACCCCCTTATCTCTCTCATCCCACCCCAGCCACACGGTTCATCACCCGGCACAAGGCCAGACAAGTCTCGGTCATAGAAGCAGAGGCAACCGACGTCGACGTGCGTCCCTTGTTCCCTCTGCCCCACCATCCCTCATCGCTCTCTAGCCCGTCAACAAGACCGTCACATTTACAGGTACTTTTCTTGCCTCTTCCATCCCTCTTTCTGACAGCCTCCAGACTCGTCTCCCCTCCGTCCCCTCGACCCGACCAGCACGATTCACTATGACTACCTCGTATACGCCGTCGGCGCAGAAACACAGACCTTTGGCATACCCGGCGTAAAGGAAAACGCGTGCTTCATGAAGGAAATCACAGACGCGGAGCAGGTCCGTTCACCCCTGCCATCACGCTCCTCCCTCACACCATCCCAGATGCAAAGACGCTTCCTCGATTGTGTAGAAACTGCCGCATTCCCTGGCACCACAGAGGAAGAAAAGCGTCGCTTGTTGCACATGGTCGTCGTAGGTGGTGGCCCCACAGGTATCGAAGTCGCAGGTGAACTACACGACTTCCTCGAGGTCCGTTTCCTCTCATTCAACTCCCCTCCTCTTCTCACCAAAAACAGGAGGATCTCAAGTCCTGGTATCCAGAACTTCACCCGTATATGCGTCTCACCCTCGTCGAAGCACTCCCAAGCGTCCTTCCTACGTTCAGCAAAGAGCTCATCACATACACCGAAAAGACTTTCAAGGAGAGCAAGATCGACATCCTGACAGGAACAATGGTACTTGCCCTCTTTTCTCATACACACATCCTGACGTTCCCAGGTGAAAGCCGTCAGTCCCACCTCTGTCACCCTCAAGCCAAAAGACGCCCCAGAACAACAAGTCGACTGCGGTCTCGTCGTATGGGCTGCTGGAAACACAAGCCGATCCATCACAAAGAATCTCATGGCAAAGCTGCCAAATGACCAGACAAATAAGAGGGGTATTTCCGTCGACAGTCCGTCATCCTCCTTGTCCTCTTCCACGTCCCTCACCCATGGCAGGCCATCTCCGCATGACGGGTGCACCCTCCATCTTTGCCCTCGGAGACTGTACCTCGACTTCCTATGCCCCGACAGCTCAAGTAGCCTCCCAACAGGGCGCCTACCTCGCCCGTATACTCAAGTTGATCGCGAAACGTGATGCGCTCAAAGATCAGGTCAAGACCCTCCCGTCCGGAAATCAACTACTCGACAAAGAGACAACGAAACGTATCGAAACCCTCAACAAGAAGATTGCCAAGATTCGCTTGAACCCATTCGCATATAGTCATCAAGGATCGTTGGCGTAAGTGTCCATCGTGCCTCGTCTCACACCCATCGACCGTGTTCTCTAGCTATATCGGTTCTGACAAGGCTATCGCTGATTTGCCTATATTTGGCCGAGAGGTGCGTCATCGTCTGTCCTTGACCACCACTTACGAATGTCCTTGCAGTGGACCAGCGGCGGCGTGGCCACCTACATGTTTTGGCGCAGTGCCTATCTCAGCACGCTCTTTTCGCTCCGGAACAGGGCCTTGGTTGCCGGCGACTGGATGCGCGTCAAGTTCTTTGGCCGGTGAGTATTCCTGAAACCTTGTGTGCGGTGCTTGGCGGTGCGCGTATCCTTGAGTGACCGCACGGTGCATGGCGCTGCCAGCCCATCACGGCGGGCGATCATGTCCGGCGCCTCGTTCTCATTTTGTTCCTGATTGATGCGCGCTAACGCCCTGTCTGGCAGGGATGTGAGCCGCGACTAGAGCTCGGTTACTTTGCACCGGACGATCATTAGTGTATATTTCGTATACGTACACCCACAGCTATAGACAGACATAGACATAGATATTTATTCTGTTCCGAGTAACAAGATGATTCATTCGCCGGCGATCGTCGCCGGTAAACGTGTCGAGTGACTTGCAGTCACAGCATGGGCAAAAGCATGCATGACAGAATAGCCTTGTTCGCGTTAGCATTAAAAAAGATGCGTATGCCTCCGAATGGCGTGCGATGCGAGTGGCAGGTCCGTTGCGTTAGACCAAGGGATACGGGAATCGAATGATATCCTTGCTGTGCCTGACGCGTCGCAATGTATCTCGTTCATGATGAGAGGCGAAATGTATAGCTTATGGGGTTCGGAGCTCACACCCACGCTTGCATGAGGTGGACGAGGGTGAAGGTAGTGCGTCCGCGTTCCGCACATGAGGTGTGGGCGAGGAGTCAGCAAAGTGAGAGGAGCCATGTGTGGTAGTAGGGATTGCATTATGATAGTGCAACAATTAGTCATGTAACTATGTAGTAGGTAGTAACATACCTGCTCTATTTACTATATTCTTGCCTCATGGCATGCAAGCAATGCAGTGGTGACAGCACCTCAATGGTATTGGTGGCCATATGTTTGTTTTCCAAAATAAGAATAACTTTTAAGTAATCAAATGGCTTGTGTAATCTATTGGATTAGCAAGCTATTGAGTAGTACAGTATATATACAGGTATAATATAGGGGCTCATAGAAGCTATCTTCAGTTCCCTCAACCCTCAAGCTTGTACTCAACATCCATTGTACTACTATGCCTACTCCTCTTATGAAGGTCAACTCTCCTTTAGTGAAACATATTTCCAATGAAGATCCCAATTTCCTTAGTGCATATAACATTTGTCTTGATTATGAACTGGAACTTGCCACATTCAAGGACAAGCAACGTCATATAAGGACTATTGGGTTTTTGTTGCTTTATGCTCCCAATCAAGATGTTCGTGCTGAAATTATCAAATGCATACACTCCTACAAGGACAACATTGACCTCAGCAATATTGGTGCATTCTTTGAACATAATGTCATCTTACCTTGTAAATCTTTCATTTACCTTCCTCACTCCCTATATGCTAATCTATTTTCTGTTTTGTCTAGTCATTAAGTTCAAGAGTCAAACACCATTACCTAGTGAACACTCTTCAAGGTCCTCTTTTGAGACCATAAAGGAAGAAGTGAGGGTCAATATTACCCAGGTTCCTAAGAATCACAAAGATGTCAAAGACCATGTTAGTGAATAACTATAATATTCTTTTCACCTCTTTCTTATTACTCTTTTTGTGCAGGCTCTTATACGAGATGGCTGGAAATGCATCATAACAGATATATCTGACTGCAGAGCCCCTTTTGTCAAAGATAATCCAAAGACTACTAGTGTTGCAGTCTACACAAAGTGTGCTCATATTGTTCCAGAGGTCATGTTTTTTGATATGGACTTTAAATTGAAGGAGAATTCCAAGGTATGTAGTCACAGGTACTTACAATGCATTGGACAACTCACATCCAAATTCCTAGCTTGATTATTTAGCTTCCATATGGGCTATTCTCAAGCAGTTCTATTCTAACATTGACAAGTTCAATGAAGTGAATGTGCATTCCCTGATCAATGTCTTAACTTTGGAATACAATGTATATAATGCATTTAATCAGCTGGAGTTGTACTTTGAAGCCACAGTAAGTTTTGGTATTTATTTTATGAGTTACAACACTTATTGGATACTGCTCAACTACTACAGCCTCAGAAGGATCATTATGAAGTCAAGTGGTTTGGTTTTTCCCCATATCACAACTTGCCCCAGTTTATCACATTCTCAACCCTGGATTCTAAAAATCTTCCAGTTCCTGCACCTGAGCTGCTTGCCTTGCATGCTACTTTGTGCAAGGTAGCTCACCTTTCTGGTGCTACTGAGTATATAAATGAAGTTTCACATGCTGCAGAAGAAATGGATGTCTTGCAAGCTGATGGCACTTCAGCTGATGTACTCAGCTATATGTTGTTTTCTCTTGAAAAACAGAACACTATCATGACTACCTGCTAGTATATATTACCTACTAGCATATATTACCTCTACAGTATATACTTTGCTTCAAAATTGGACATTGGTGTATGTATATTCAGGCCATGGTGCTTCATAGATACATTATGAAATAATAATTACAGTACATGGGTGATACATCTGTTACTGTACTCCTTAGTTGGTTCTTCATTGCTTATTAGGAAAACCTCAACCTATTTAATTGATTTAATATTACTTAGGTGTTCTTAATGAGTGGCTTACTAAGTAAGAATTAGTAAGCCAGTCACTAAGAATACCTAAGTAATATTAAACCAATTAAACAGCTTGAGGTTTTCCTGAAGTTTGGGATACATTCCATAGCTTTTAATGATCCTTCATTCAGCCCCTGACCCCATTCCCCTGACTTTAGACGCACTGATAATGTAAGGCTGATTATATAAGCATCAGAGAGGAACTGATCATCAAAACAGGCCACTACTTTACTCTAATTTGGAAATCTTTTTAATCATATGTTTCCCTCTTGTTATGTCTGTTTTAGGTAGGAGGTAGTAGGAAAGGGAATGGAGCAGATGAGCCTACAGTTAACTCCATTGAAGGAAAAGGTGGAGAGGTTGGTCCTATGTACATATGTAGGTGATCACTTCAGATGATTCTGGCATGAGACAAGGGAAGAGGTGGCACAAAAAGCAGAGATGGATGCATAGGACAATGAACAAGAGCTGCATATGGATCTCAGATTTATGTATAGTAAATTTGCTTCCTCACCAAGCAAGTAGCCCACCAGGTGAATACAATGACTTCCTAACATGGAAGCATTATGTAAGTCAACACTGTTAGTTGTCCTTGACTCCTTTGAACAAGGCCTGATCAACATTCAACAATGACAGTATGCTATATGTCTAGTCAGATCTCAAACCCAATGACCATATTCAAGCCTCATACCAGGATTGGGTCTCATTGAGCCAATATGGTGCATGAGATCTACCTTGTGAAGATGGTGATTATGCTACTGCAGCTCATACAATATCATAGCCACAGGCCTGCAATGCACTTCAATGCCAATGTGTCATCCATGGCAAGCACCACCTCTTATCTTTCTACAGTACACAATGCCAATGTCTTCACACATAGACATGACATCTTCCTAGTGTCTATTCTAGTGCTCTCAATTTGTCCTTTGTAACTGGCAGCACCTCTAAGAATACTGTTCTCCATGAGTCTGATGACAATCACATAGGCCTTGCATATCCTTGCAGGCCACTCTGAGAGCTATTCCTGACCCAACTGGGCTGGTTGTAAACAGGGCAGGGCTGTCCAAGGTGTCTGCTTTGTCTATTGTGAGTCTCATTTCCCTGTTTATCTCATTTTCTTTGGTGATTTTTTTTTTCTGTATTGCTGGTTGAAAAGGTATTGGGTAATCAACACCTTATTGGGTTGCTGTTCTCTACATCTTGCTACTTTGCCCCTGCCTGGGTTTGGTTATGTTCAAGCATACACTGACTCTCTTTCTTTGTAGAAAACTATAGTGTAGTCACTACTTAAAAACTACAGCATGAAGTGTCCAATGTAGCCCTGCTTAGGTAAGCAGTGGCTGTACTATCACATCTTGAGCATGACTTCCAACAATTGGATGGTTGATGATGAAGATAATTGGGCTAATGAGAAACAGACAAGATGTATGGGTGGGCCAATGAGAGAGGTGATGGTACATGTGGGTGGGCTGAGATTCAGAGTACCAATATGAATTGAATGACCTATGGGGGAAGAGTTGATGTATATTAGCAGGCTCATAGAACTCATGCTGGTAGACATTGATTGGCTGATGGGAAATATGACCAATGGTAATGGGTTAGCTGATGGTGTCAAGACTGGGTCAACTCCTGAAGGAACTCTGGAACTCTGGAGTTTTGGTTGGAAGAGATTGTGGCTTCACTGTGTGTGGTGTGCCCTTGTTAATGTTGTGTCCTCGAATTTAGGACAAAGGGTCAGAGATTGGAGATGGACACAAGTGGAGGAGTAGAATCTAAGTTAATATTCAAACTGGAGTTACAGTACATGGCGGAGTACAGAGATTTATATATGGATCAGAAAGAAGTGACTAACAAAGGATTAGAAGCAATAAGTAAGAACTAAGTAAGATGGAGGTTGGAGAGAGAATACATATACTGGAGCACTGTGTTAGGTATGATGAAGCTGGAGCTATGCTCACACAGGGTGGAGAGGGCAATCCATAACAACACCATCACCTCAAAACTGGGCCTTTGGGGCAAAGCTTGTGACTCTCTCACCATCTTTGACCATACCACTCCTGCTCTGTCCAACACCATGTGCCTCCAACACATTACTTGGCAACTACATGAAGCACCTTCTCTTTGATACCTTTCCTACTTGGTTCTAGATGTGAACCATTCCATGCCAAACTACCACCTTTTGAAAGCATCATGCTATACTTTTACCAAAGTGATAACCAAGGCGGTCAATATCTACACCAATGGTGTGCCCAATCATCACCAGCCCCCTTTTCTCTTTAGAAAGTCACACTTCCTTGGATGCATTTCAACTCCAACATCAAAGGCTCATGACATTGCTCAGAAGGCTGTACAGCAGTTAAGAGATATTCTTCAATGGTGCACCCCATGCCCAAGGGTGAGTCATCTTTCTCAGTCTACAATACACTACAGCTCACACAACCACAACTATGATAGAATGTTCCTTGGCAGCCCCCTGCACCACCCCCTGCACCATCTTCTAGGCTGAGTTCTGCTCACCACTCCATGCCAACTAGCAGGAATGCCTCTCCAGCCCCCCACTCTATGACTAGCAGTGCCTCGCCCAAAAACAAAATCAGTGTGTAAAGGATTCTCTTCTTTTTTTCATTTTTTATCCCTCTCGGTCATCTTGTGGAACTTTTTCATTCTTCTTGTTTTTGTAGCTACTATGACAGGGATTGTAAATGAAGGCAACAATTACAGTTTTACTGTTTGCTGTGCATGTCACATGGCAGAGATGGGAGCAGGGATTGCTCTTTAGCATGGACACATGACATATCTTGGAGTTGAGTTAGGTAGGACATGCTCCTTCGATTTCCGAACAGCTGATATGTAGCCCTTGGCAGGTGCAGGCACTGGCATAGTTGCCATCAAGCTCGCTGTGCTGCGCTCGACCGTATTGGACCTTGCAGGTCAGCCTGGCTCCATCGTAACCACCGATCTACGTGCGTGTCACACAATTCGCCCACACTCGACCTTATCTAGCCTCCGCAATACCCATCC
>JBBPNZ010001236.1:0-10269 GCA_038091195.1 Phylloporus rhodoxanthus
GAGACGTAGGAAGGGGTTGTGCGGTTACCCTGGTCATTGGCAATGATCTCAACACGATCGTTTTGCCAGACACCGACACAGCTTGAATATCAAGTTGAGAACGTGCGAGACGCGAGCAGAAGGAAAATTTACGAGTAGGTTGTGCCAAGATCGATACCGATGGCTTTTGACATGGTGAATGAGTTTTAGGAGTCGGCTGGTGATGAAGATGAGCTGCTGCTAGGCACTACCCAACGCGATGAGGACTCACTAAGGTCGTCGACGAGATGGAGAAAATCATGTGGTACACGCCAACATAACCCATAACCCATAGTAGACGCTCGGAGGGTGACCTTGAGTGCTTGCTGAGGTCGACACTGCCTCACGAGAACCTTTAGGGAATATGGTGGCTCCTGTCAAAGAGCCATCGGAAGACGTGTAGCTGCAGTATCGCCATAAATCGTTCCGTGCAATGCAGGGGCAGTCACTGGGTCGTTGGTCGAGCCACTTGCTCGCCCGTTGTATTGTCTTGGAAAGTGATCGAGGTGTATCTCGCGGTGCGGTGTGGTTTAGGTCAGATATGCCACAAAAACGTAGCATTGAAATAAAGACCGCAGTTGGAATGACACGAGAAGAAGAGGAAAAATCATTCTAAAGATGCGCTGTATAACGTACAAGCTGCTGTAGAAATTACTATTTGGAATACAACATATTGACGTGATGCAAGGAAATCAGACAACGTATGCAAGCACAAGCCGTGGCCAAGAGCCCTTAATCGACCTCCTCCACGCTTGGGCCTTCCTCAGAGGCACCAGGGAAGCCACCCGGCGCACCACCACCACCAGGGAAGCCACCTGGTGCACCGCCAGGGAAACCACCACCTGCACCGCCTGCACCGTAGAGCTTCTGCATAATTGGGTTGGAGATGGATTCGAGCTCCTTCTGCTTCTCTTCGTACTCCTCTTTTGAAGCCTCTTGCGAGTTGTCAAGCCAATGGACAGCCTCATCAACAGCAGTCTTAAGTTTCGCCTTGTCAGCGGCGTCGAACTTGTCAGCAAGCTTCTCATCGTTGAGTGTGTTACGCAGGTTGTAGGCGTAAGACTCAAGACCGTTCTTGGATTGGATACGAGCAGCCGCGGCCTCATCCTCAGCTACAAGTAAAAGCATCAAACATCAAGTCCGAGGCAATTTTATGTTCAGCTTACCCTTGTATTTCTCAGCTTCGGTGACCATACGCTCGATCTCCTCCTTCGACAGGCGGCCCTTGTCATTGGTAATCGTGATACGGTTCGACTTGCCGGTAGTCTTGTCAACAGCAGAGACGTTCAGAATACCGTTGGCGTCAATGTCGAAGGTGACCTCGATTTGAGGGACACCACGAGGGGCAGGTGGAATACCAGAGAGTTCGAACTTGCCGAGCAGGTTGTTATCCTTTGTGCGTGCACGCTCGCCCTCGTATACCTGAATCAATACACCAGGTTGGTTGTCCGAGTACGTCGAGAAAGTCTCCGACTTCCTGGTGGGAACAGTGGTATTACGCTTGATAAGAGCAGTCATCACTCCGCCTGCGGTCTCGATACCGAGAGAAAGAGGAGCAACGTCGAGAAGGAGCAGGTCTTGCGTCTTTTCAGAGGTGTCACCAGAAAGGATAGCAGCCTGAACAGCAGCACCATAAGCGACGGCTTCGTCAGGGTTGATGCTCTTGTTGGGTTCTTTTCCGTTGAAGAAATCGGATACGAGCTTCACGATACGAGGGATACGGGTGGAACCACCAACCAAGACAATCTCGTGGACACTTGCCTTGTCGATCTTGGAGTCACGAAGGACCTTTTCGACAGGCTCCAGAGTGCTGCGGAACAAGTCTTGGCACAACTCTTCGAAACGAGCACGTGTAAGCGAAGTGTAGAAGTCGATACCCTCGAAGAGAGAGTCGATTTCAATCGACGTTTGAGTGGCAGAAGACAATGTGCGCTTCGCACGCTCGCAAGCCGTACGGAGGCGACGAAGAGCACGGGGGTTAGAAGACAGGTCTATATAAAGTCAATATCATGATTAACATGGAGGATAAACAGCAGCTTACCCTTCTTGTTCTTGCGCTTGAATTCCTGCACAAAGTGGTTGACGAGACGGTTGTCAAAGTCCTCACCACCCAAGTGGGTGTCACCGGCGGTGGCCTTGACTTCGAAAATCCCCTCTTCGATAGTGAGAAGGGAGACATCGAAAGTTCCACCACCGAGATCAAAGATCAGAACGTTACGCTCTCCAGAAACCTTCTTGTCAAGGCCGTAGGCAATAGCAGCGGCAGTAGGCTCATTGATGATACGAAGGACGTTGAGACCGGAGATGGTACCAGCGTCCTTGGTAGCCTGACGTTGAGAGTCATTGAAATAAGCAGGGACAGTAACGACAGCGTTCGTGACGGTGCTGCCCAGATATGATTCAGCGGTTTCCTTCATCTTGAGGAGGACCATGGAGGAAATTTCCTCGGGAGTCTATCACGACGTCAGAAAACGGAAAAAAAAATCACCGCAAGTTGGGCACATACAAACTCCTTGGTCTCGCCACGGTATTCGACCGAAATGTAAGGCTTTCCGGACCTGTTGTTCACCACGAAGGGGAAGTGCTTGAGATCAGACTGCACATCGGCATCGTCAAACTTGCGACCAATGAGACGCTTGGCATCGAAAACGCTGTGAGGAGGACGAGTTAATCAAGGAAAAGATAAGATCAAGAAATGTATTTACGTGTTGTGAGGGTTCATAGCAACCTGGTTCTTTGCGGCATCCCCAATGAGACGCTCGCTCTCAGAGAAGGAGACGTAGGAAGGGGTTGTGCGGTTACCCTGGTCATTGGCAATGATCTCAACACGATCGTTTTGCCAGACACCGACACAGCTTGAATATCAAGTTGAGAACGTGCGAGACGCGAGCAGAAGGAAAACTTACGAGTAGGTTGTGCCAAGATCGATACCGATGGCTTTTGACATGGCGAATGAATTTTAGGAGTCGGCTGGTGATGAAGATGAGCTGCTGCTAGTCGCTGCCCGACGCGATGAGGACTCACGAAGGTCGTCGACGAGATGGAGAAAGATCAGAGTGCAAGGATGGCGAGATGAGGCGGGAAGGATTATATACAGAGTGATATTCTGTGTCGTTCTAGCACCTTCTCTCGCTATTCTAGACGGTTCTCCCGTGACGTAGTATGATTAGATAATGGAAACAGCGCCGAGAACATCCTTGCCTCTTCTACATAGCACGACGTAATATTAGACAGCCAGTCAAGTAAACGTCTAGCAGATCCGTGCGTGTACGGTACACAGGCAGACAGATAAAAAGAATCAAATGCATGCACATTCTGGATGATACATGCTCCGAGGAAATGAAGAAACAAGGATGAAAGGGCGAGAAGAAAAACAGCACGATCCTTCTTGGTCATGCGAGCGACAAGGAATGGTCGTTCTGGATACGGATGGAACGAGGGAGGAATAGGCTGGGGTGTCATTGAAGGTCATCAGGGTGGGGGCTCCGCCATTTACAGCTAGCAACAATGTAGAAAGTCAGTAACAATTGTCCAGGTTACGCTCCATTGGCGTGCGGTCCAACACCAACCGTGTCTTCTAGACTACGATGGGCTTGGAGATCACGAATAACTGACGGATCCACTGGCAATCTTGGTTAAGAACATGCACTGCATACCCAATGACAAGACGAATTACCTGGCAAGACACTCTTCCTCCGGATATGAGGGCTTTGTGAAACTGGTGAGTGTTCGCCCCCAACCCGAGGGTATTCGTGCTAAAGTAGCCTGTAAGTACGCGTTTACAGCATATTATATGCACGAACATCAAAACCGGGGTCTGCCATCGGTACCCTTTCGATTCCGCTCTCATCCAATTCTGCTGGCACTTCACCGTCAATTGATACTGCATTCAACTCCATTGACAACTCCAAAATATCAGAGTCATCACCGATGGAAGGAGGCGGCGGCGGCAATCGTTCAACCTCTCTGAATCCCCTTGGGAGCTTCCCACCAGCATTTTGTAGCGCTCTTTCACGCACTTTTTGCCATTGTTCATATCGGTCAACTGCATGTTGTTGCTCGCTGGAAGCAGCATGATCAGTATCAGTCACAAACGCGAAACGAATACTAACTCGATCTTGCGTTGTTTGTACTGTTGCAAGGTTGCGTCAAATAGCTCAGGGTTGATTTCCATGAATAATTTGAGAGCATTGTACACCATTCCATGTATTGTTCTGTGTATCGGTCGGATCCAACCGTCTTGGCGAAGAAAGAGAAGCTCACCGATTCCAGTGGGACTTTGAATTTGTATACAATGCGGGAAAGACGATAGGCAAGAGAACAGCCAGGTTGTCGCTCATGAGGTTGACAACATATTCGTTGTTCCAATAAAGTAATGCTCGTTCAGCCACCTGAAAATGTTGACTGTTGATACACCTGGCAAGCTGTTGGAACAATGGGATTTGAATTTTCTGGAATTCAGCAGGATCGGTAACATCCAACACTTCTTCAACCTCGTTCAAGAACATCACTTCCTTTGGCGAATTGACCTTGGGCCAGTACTTGAGCAATCCTAGCATAACCTCTTCCGCAAGGGATGGATCCTTTTCCAGAAACTGGACGACGCAGTAGGCTAATTGAGGATGATAAAGGGCCAGAGTCTTGACTTTGTGGAGCGGGACAAGGACGCGAGTCAAAAAGGTCTTGTGCTCCTCTTTGAGAGGTAAAGCAAAACCGTTGATGATCGAGCCGAGAATCTCCAAGAGTTCCGCAATTCCATTGTGGCGTTCCGTCTCGTAGATAAAAAGGTAAAAGACATTGCTTATCGACCGGCGAATGAATGCGCGGAGATTGAGGAATTTTCCATATATACGATGAAGAGTGGTTTTGAGGAAATCGCGTTCTCTTGGGTCCTCCGAGTCAAAGAGCTCAAGAAGATTGAGCACAAATGGTTGGTCGATGTATCGTTTTGCAAGATTTGTGTTGAAGTCGGCGCTCTCAACGAAACGAAGGAAAAACTCGTAGACAATTTGAAGATGAGGCCAGGCGAGTTCGAGGACAGGCTCATCTTCCTCTGGATCGAATGCGTCTCCAGTGGGGTTGACAGGAGGGGGTATAGAGCGAAAGAGGTTGACAGCAAACTGCGACACCTAAGCTATGGGGTTATTGACAAGTGCCTAAGAGACATACCATGTTCACAACCTCGGGGTATACGTTTTCGGTGATGACACCTCGTTGAGTGGTGATGTACTCGAGCATTTCATGCAAAGTCTGTGCTTTGATCTGTTTACCTTTGAGCTCCGCGCTGGCATCGTTGAAGTCGAATAATACACGACACTGGTTGAGCTTCTTGATGAAGAGCTGAGACCTCTCTGAAGGGGGTACCTCTGAGGGGGTGTGAGTAAATAGGCACTGGAAAGAGGGAGAAGATATAAACCTGTGAAAGGCGCGAGCCGTTCGATCTCTACTTTTTCTGTGACGATGAAGCGACTGCTACGCTGCTTTCGGGGAGGTTTTCCAACGATGGGGATGGTGTCGCGAGGGCCAGAGCGAAGACGGTTGAGGGTGTTGGTGCGTGGGGGGGTTGCATTAGCGCCAGGAAGATCCAAACCCAACGAAGTGCGTTCAGGAGAACCGAATTGGCCCGATCTCGGAGCGGAATCTACGGCGGGATCAGAGGTAACGACGACGATGGGGGGGACCGTGGATGACTGGTTTGAGTTGTATCTACGTTCTGGGGCGGATGACTGAGCGGGGGCGGGGGGCGGACCACGGTTATACGAGGCCTGTGACTGGGACGGGAGAGAGTGGTTGGGGGTGCTGTTAATGGATGCGATTCCCTGTATGGCGGATACGGGCTGGGGGAGGGGTTTAGCAGTGTTCGGGGGTGGAGGTGGGGGTGCAGATATGGGTGCAGGCTGTGATTTTGCGTCCTTTGTCTTTGCAGACGTAGAGTCCTGAGAACTCTTCCTGAGCTGTGAAAAGTTAAGGTAGTGAAAGGGGAAAGATGGATGGGGGGGCGCACAAAAGATTTCTTGAGACCCTTCATGGCGACTGCGATGTCCGCAAGGGCCAGACTTGAGGTGTCCACTGACGGGATCGATGAACACACCCGCCGTGATCAAAAGTCACAACTGGTCACGTCACACTGAGCTGGTCGGTGGACGTCGCGCTGTACGGGGATGGTGAGGGTGGTGGAAAACGACGATCTCGGACGACAAGACTTGTGCACTGTTGTGGGCCTACAGCGGTGATGGTCTTGCAGGGATGCGGGGATCGGTCGCTGCTCAGAGTCGTATGGTTGCCTTATTTGATCACTCAGTCCAGCTCGCAACCGGCACAGTTGTTCTCTCACCCAGACCATGGCTGGTGAGTTTCCCCCCCTCCGCCCCCACAACGCGCTCACCTTTACAGCCATATACGCCGTCTATACCTCCCCGACTCACCCACCCGTCCCAAACCATCTCCCCACACTCATCGTCACCCCACATGGTACGCCGTCAGCCCCACTCCACCCAGCCACCCTCACCTCCACCCAGGTCAGCCGACCAACATCCTCTACTCGTACCTCCACACAAACTACGTACGTCCTCCTCACTACCTCGCTCGCTCCTCTTCCTCACATCCCCACAGAACACCGAGAACTACCTCTTGACACCCTCCCCCCAGGGTGACCTCTGCGTCGCAAAGCTCTTCCCCCCTCGTCAGAATCAGAGTAAGTCCTCTGCTTCTGATCCCGGCCACTCCACTTCCTCTGCATCACGTGTCGTTCGCTGCGAGGCTTCTCGTAACCTCAAGTGGTCAATCAATAACACTGGTGTCATTTCCCCTATATACAAGCTTTCCCTCCCCTCTCCAGATTCCCCAGATCTCCCTCTCTTCCAAATATCAAAGCCAAACCCTAATGCCGCGTTTTGGAGCATGTTCTACTTTGCCTATGCTGGCCATAATATACCCCCGAAGCGCATCGAGTTTGGAAAGATACAGAAGAACCCACCTGGCCCCAATGGCGGTGGAACCAGAATAAGCATTACGGGCAAAACTCCAGAAGAAAAGGCTGTGTGGCAGACCTTGGGAGAAGGCAACGAAGACTGCGTCGAATGGGTTGTCCTTTGCGCAGCACTTAATCTACTCGAGTAAGTTCCGTATCCTTTTCTCTTGAGCTCCCTCCCATTTTTGACATCGCTTTGTGACATTTGTCCCATGCTCGTGATCCACTTCCTTATCCGTAGTGATGAAATTATAAAGGCTGCCGAGAAAAATCCATCAGGTCCCATCCAGAATGGTACACCTGGCCCCGTAGGGCGTCCAGCCCCTGTCGCCCTCCAGGATCCCGGCTCTGCACCCAACCCTGCACCCAACCTTGCTGGCCCGCCGCGTCAAGCTTCCCTACCCCAGCAAACCCCCTCACGCGGCCCACCACCTCCGCATGGACAACCCGGAATGGGTCCAGTGCCTGGTCCTGGCGCTCGTCCTCCCCAGGCATTCCCACCTCCGAGAGGTTTTGCGTCTAGTCAGGGTCCTCCACCAAACCCAGCTGTACCCGGTGGCTACCCAGCTCCCCAACAAGGGTATGGTCCCGGACCACGACCACCTCCACCAGGACAGCGTCCTGGTATGCCAGGCCCAGGCAGTATGCCTCCGCAGGGTCTGGTTGCTGCTCGTGCACCCCCTCCGCAACAGTTCACTTCGCAAATGCCGCCTCCTGGTCAGCCCTCTTCTCAGGGCGCCACACCCAGAAGGCTCTGAATGTCATTTGCTGTTTGTCTCCTCTGGTATACCACTTATTTCCTCTTTCAATCTCAATTTTCCTCGTCCCATTCGCTGTCAGAGTTGAATCTATTCTGTCGCTTGGTTAGGTTGTTATTATGTTCTTTTCTGTTGTCAACATCTGATCAAGTATCCTGGACTTTAATCCCCTTCCAAATTGTAAGCAGTGCTAGATGATTTGGTTGATTGGTTATTTGGAACAAGCACAGGGTTCACTTGATACTACCTCTTTTTCTTCTGATGCTGTAGGATAATCAAATTGATCCACCCATGTCTTGTATCATGTGTCTGTCAAAAATTTGACCATGGTCAATGCATTTCATGGGTCATGTGGAGTTGAAACATGAAACAATCACTCAATCGAATAGTTGATGTCTCATGAATAATCAGTTTTTGATCAGCTCTTCCAGGGCATCCATCGAGTAAGCTAGCGTCATCTGTTCAGCGTCACGGCGCAAAGTATATCAGCCAAAGCTTACATTTCGGTCGCTCGATCGGCAATCCCAAAGCTACCAAGCAACTCCACATCAGACACGTAACGTTCTAATCAGAAAGGTGAGAAAACGCACCACGTGCCCACACTAGTTGGGTTAAAGCTCCCAAAGCTATGCAGTCCATGAGCCACGGTTGATTGGAGCAAAAATTGATCTCACCTCTCGATACACCAAAGATAACGGTGTAATACTTGATTGAAAATCAGACCTGGACTTGTAATTGAGTCACGTAGATCACATTACCTTGAACTCGGTCAGACCATAATGGTACAAGACGCATCCTGTCCAAGCGGGTTTAATGAGACATCAGATTGTCAACATACGGAGCGTACCGGACGTAGCATCAACATTAGGGTAAGGGTTCTTGGTCTACTTCACAGTTAGGCGATACGCTTGGGTAAATGGGAGATGTTTACCTTGCCATGTTCCTTCAAGACATCGGGCGCAACTTCAGCAGTCTACTGCCAGTCAGTGGCGGGCTAGACATGAACTCATAATATACTATACCTTCTGAACAAGCTGGATCATGGGGCTTGCTTGAAGTTCGGGACGTGTCTTGCAGAATTCTTGAAGGGCAATGAACCGAGGATCGGGGTTACGAAGCACACCGTGACCATACCTAAGAAAAAAAATGCACGACGAGTCGGTTGAAGATGATGTTAGGACATACCCTGGGACGACTTGTCCGCTTCGGAGCGTTTTCCAAAGGTATTCTCTAATGTCTTCGTGACTAACGTTGTCACCAATCTCTTTCTGCATAGCCATTTGCCATCTCAGTACTTCTTGGTTAGCAAGACTAAAACAGTCCTGTCAGCCTGGACTTGACTTTCAGAGGCGCATATACGCACCCATGGAGAGGCCCAGCGAGGGCATAGAGAGCAGACGAGTAGGAAATGTAAGGATCCGCCAATGTCGAGCCAACGAGATCTATATCGGAATGAGACACCTATTAGCCCTTCAAAGGCGAGACTCATACGGGACGTGTGAGCAGAAGCATTTCCACCTTCGTGGTCCCCATGGAGGGCGATGTACAAACGGAGATACTCGGTCAGACTTTCATTGTGGCCAAATCCAAGCATGTTCGAGTAATTCCCTATAGTAAGGCATTCCATCATGCTCTACAGATGTGGTCCATGAAGCCAGACTCACCCACAAGGTCCAAGTTCTTGCCAACAGGGGCGATTTCCTTAGCTGGGTGGTATACGTTCCGGTATATGCGCGCGGCAAGGGCAGGCAACTTCGCAACAAGGTTCAAGCAGTCCTCAAGAGTGTACCTCCAATACTCGCTCTTCTTGATTCCGCGTTCATATGCAGCCTGGAACTGGCTGTCATGATTCAAAGCAGCGACACCGATGCCAAGTTGCGTCATTGGGTGGAGAGTGTTCGGAAGGCTGGTGTAGAAGCGTCAAGATTTGCTGAAATCCAGACAAGAGTTGTGATGCCTACGAATCGACGAGTTTCGTGACGAACGCTGGCAACTCGCCCTTCCCTGCGAGTTCGGCCGAGAGTTGATGGCTCTCGTTCGGGGATGGTACCCGACCGGTGAGCAAAAGCCAGAACATACTCTCGGCAGTCATCTCTTTGCCTCCTAACGCGGCGGGGAGAACCTTTTGGCAGTCGGGGATGGAGAGACCGTGAAAGCGAATGCCCTTTATTACGAGGTAAACATCAGACCCGAATAGATTGGATGGTGCAACCAACCTCATTGGGATCAAGGACTGATGCCTCCCATAGCATGGCCTTCAGGCCTCTCATGCCACCAATGATGTTCTCGACCTACAAAACGCGTGAAATGGCGATGGGAACGACTCGTCTAACCTTACCTTGACTTCGCCAACCACTGTTTGACTGTGGTCAGCTTTCTGGAAGGGAACGATCCGAATGAGAAACGTTGATAAGGAAATAGTCTTACGAGCTTCTTCAGCTGTTCCTGCTTCACTGGGATGACTTCCTGAAGAGTTTCCCTGAGACACTGAAGACGTGTTAGAGTAAGGTAAATTCCGAATCG